>JAVCKT010034152.1:34161-65071 GCA_032273925.1 Rhynchotus rufescens
GTAGCTTCCACATGTCAAAGCTTATTCTCCTCTGCATCTTTTAAAATGTGGGACAGATCTTCATACTCTTAAATAGCACAACCCAAACAGGACTGGCTTTTGCTCATTATCAGATCAGCCAGCAGTATTTAATCTGGACCACATGCCAGACTAACTGTATATCTGTAACGAGCCAACTGTTTGCAATAATGTCAACTGTGCAACAAGGGGCTATGTATGCTCCGATGTAAAGTCAGCCAAGCACAAAGTTAACCCATTCAAACACTTTTAAACAGTCAGGATTGTCTATAACACCAGACAGAAAACATTATGGCTACATAAAGCACATGGATGTGACAAGGGGAAAGCTGGACATGCAGGACACCCCGCTCCCCCTGGGAAAGGGTATTTGTTCAGTACAAGAGTTGCTTAGCAGGGCACTCAGGACAGTTTCTACCACTGTGTCTTACCTGTGCAGCTCAGGCTATGATTTTAAAATGTTAGGAGACTCCACTGTTTATTTAAATAGAAAATAATGAACAGAAAATACTGAATTTTGGGAGATTGAAGGCTTCTCCCATTTCCTTAGTACAACAAATTGATGTTATTTTCCGCTTTTAAAGGCCATTTCTCTGAAGATACAAACACTGTGTTCATCCACCCTCACTAACTTCGGGGGCTTATCATGTCCCAACCACTACTGCATATACAGCACAGCCAGACAATCAGTGCACAGAGATCACAGCAGCCCCTTTCTAAAGGTACAAACAGATGAGAGAGACTGACCCCAGGGAAGATAATAAGGTGACGACACTTCTGAATACAGAATATAGTAAGTGTGTAAGGAAGCAGGCTCTGTAAATTCTGCCACTGAAAAAGCAAACAGTTCCACATATGCTGCTTACCTATAGGGCTGTAAGGAGGAGTTGAACAACTCCTGGGCTTGTGAAACAGCTGGTGCCGCTCCTAAACTCAGCTGAGCTTGGTGCTGTCCTTGTAGAGGTGCATAGATGGGGATGGGGATCTGCTGAACTGAAGCAGGCTGCATAAGGAAGAAAACATCAGCTATGCAAGGGCTATGAACAAAATCCACAGCTACTCAAACTTGTTGAAGTTACATGCAGCAAATGTGTGTGAAGTTTTGTTGTACATATAACAGGAATACACAAAGTGAAATCCCAAGGCTACATGGACAGCTGACACTGTTCCTGCTAATACAGCTGTGTATTTTTTACACTTCCTCTGCAATTGAACAGCAAAACCTGTATTAACCATTTAGACCTGTGTACAAAACTGCTGCACAAGACTGGATAGAACTTCAAATATTTTTACTAAAAAAATTAAACAAGCCTTCAGTAACATGGTTACATATCTCCTACTAAATTAAACGTATTTAACAAAGCTTTTTCTGTTAACTTTTACCATAGATGCCTTTGTTCACAGGATCAAAAGACAAATGCATGCATCAGAATGAAATACAGATGGGCACAATTTCATTTTTAGAGTCCTTAGCCTCATGCTTCTCCCCACTAGCTCATCCACAGAGTTTTAAAAACAGTATGGTAGTGAGGGAAAAAGAAGCATCTAAATACCTGAGAAAGCCCTGGTTGAAAGCCTTGCTGCTGTGCCAAGGAAGGCGGTGCCAAGCGTGCGTGCTGGGTGTTGAACAGATGACTTGTATCCATGTAGAAAGCTGGGATTTGAGCTGCAGTACCACAGAAAGAGCAATTCAATTAGGACCTCACTGCCAGACACCCTGCTAGGCAGGTTTGCATCAAGAGCTGGACACAGAGCCACTGCTGGTACTTCTCAGTGTCACTGTTACCATGCAGACCAGGAAACCAAAGTGAGGGCTGAGGAGCAAAGTGCCTGATCAGCACTGATGACTCTTCAAATTCCCCCCATAACCTCTCAGTCCTGCACATCCATTTTCAGTCCTACTCAGTTCTTAAGATGTTTGGGGCAATGGAGGAACAGCTTCTGGCCTAAACTGGGCTTTGGGTGAAGCAAATGGAAGAACATGCTATACTGTCATGTAATTTAAACAAATTTATGGAAGGTTTTCTTTAAATGTCATGACTATAAATTATTGAAGCTCTTTTGGGGAAATAGGCCAAGACTGAAGTCATTATTTGTCTTTAACAGAGATTTCTAGTTCTGCATCCAAAAAAGAGTATAGCAAGAAATAAAAACTTTTTTTTGTTTCAGTCAACAGCTAACAGCATAGGACAATCATTACACTTACGGGCAGAACTTCACATGTTTTTAATAAGATCCAACTACTTATCTGCTTACAAAATGTTTGCCATCCTTCTGCCCTTGCTACAGAGAAAACCTAAATCAAATTCCATTCTCCGGCTCCAGATGACTAGAGGAAAGTGCAGAGCCAAGTGCAGAGCCAAACCCACTATTACCTGCTGCAGACTGAGACACGTAGACCTGGGGACTTTGCTGCTGCTGGGCAATGAGGGATGGCATGCAGCTCAGCTGGGAAAAGTGCCCAGCAGAGGCCAGGCTGCTGGTCTGCAACTGCTGAGGTTTCACTTTACATATATTGGGTGGGTCTGAGGTGCTCGTAGTCTTCGTACTCAGTGAGGAGGTTGTGTATGTTCCAGCTCCTATAAGGAAAACAGCAAGCCACGTATCATAAAGCAATTGAAGATATTCCAACGATTTATTGTTCAGTGGTTTAAGTTTTCAGTCTGCTATACAAGAACATTTGTCACTGGAAAGGATGCTGAATCCTATGGCAATTGTTCTCATGCTACAAGATGCACACATAACATGGACAGGGAGAACAACTCTGTTAAGTTCAGTACAGGAACTGCTGCAACTCTAACATTTCTGAAGCCACAAGAATATAAAAAAAAAATACAGAGGTTGACACTTTGGTTAGTTCTCCAACAAATCACACTGCATGGCGGTTGTGCCTCTGATGGGTCAACCTGGCTATACCAAAAACAGGCCTTTGTCAAGCACTTCAGCTGGGATTTGTTCACACGTTCTAGCATTTCAAGGTGTGAGGACGTAACAAGATATAGCACCTTTTGTTTGCTGCAAAGAACCATGGTGGAAAGCAGCCCTGTTTGTGAGGACTGCCCTGCTCTGTGTGGCAGCAGCTGTTGGATGTCCTGACTCCCAAAGCTGGAGTGCAAATGAAAATAAAACCACAGCTAACTGGATGAAATGATAGAAATAGTAAGCCACCTGCTAGAAGCAAGGAGCCATCAGAGCTACCAGCTTCTTCAAAGTCTACCTGTCTGCTTTTATCCAGCCCAACAAGGTGAAACCAGCATGGTAGTGAACAGGAGAACGATACCACTTCTCAAGCCTACACAGGTAGCACAGGCAGAGAGACGTCTCCATGATATCCCCTCTTAGCTGTCAAGCAAACAACAGGAAGCATCTCCTTGTTAACAAGACTATCTGGGAAGCAACCGTTCGGAGCTGGCATTTTATAACTGCACAAAACGCATTAGCTTTTTATTAAACATTCTTCCAAAGGGAATCTGATGTCACGGAAAAAACTTAGCTCCAGAACAGCACCACAGGAACATAACCTTGACAAGCAGTACCTGACAGAGAAGTAGTCGGTGTAACTGAGGCCACAGGAATAGGAGGCATCGATGCACTAGAGAAAGAGCTGTAAGTGCCGCTGCTCGGCCCGGTGCTGCTGCTGCTACTGCTGCTGCTGTTGCCACTGGCAATGGGAGATGCTGCGGAGGTCACTGGGGAACTCTTCTCTCCCATGTTGGGGGAATTCTCCCATGCTTTGCGGGCAGACTCCATCTATTTAAAAGAAAACACATTTTTCTTATCTATTAGGCAGTTTCAAATAGTCAAACAGTCTTCCTAATTCAATGATAAGTTTAGTTGAAAGGGCAATTCAGGCTTCATGCGAGCCTCTTTAGTCACCAACATCGTGCAACTCCTCATGCAAAAAAAGCATACAGCCTGATGCTGGAGCTTGTCTATCCCAACTGCACACGTGCATAGTTCATCTTAACATTCAGTACTCAAAAGAGAATTTGCTCACGTTAACTCGTCTGGATTTTGACATAGAGAGCAAAAAGAATGGGGTAAAAGAAAGGTAAAAACGCTCTAAGTATTTCCATGAAATCCTTTACTGCAAAGTTATTAAGCCATGTAAATAAAGTAGCACCTTACTCTCGTCATAAATCATTCTTTCAAGTTCAATTTCCAAAGCAATTGCCTTTCAAGAAGCGATCATGAGCTGACATGGCCTGTGCATACTGCTTTATATTAATGCTAAAGACACTCCATGCTCCTCTATAATGAGTTTAAGTCTTGCACAGCAGGAAAAACTTAAGATTTTTATATGTAGTTCTCAGCTCCACCAATAGAGGGAAGAAGGACTGTCCTACTGCAGCCAGTATCAGTGTGATTACTGCTTTAATAAACTTCCAACAACAGATATTAGAATTGAGACCCTGTTGAGAGGCTACTGAAAGGAAATATTAATGTTTAAAACTACACTCCCTAGTTGAAGTGCTCCAACATGGCACATGGACTTCTGTACAACCCTCAGCTATCCCCATTACCCGCGGAAATATTTTGTCAGCAGAGCTGGAAGCCGCAAGGTGAATCTTTCCTCTGGTAGGTATTAACTTCTGAAGGCCAGGCAGCACCTTGAATGGTAGAAGGAGCAGTTTCTACTGGTAATACTAACAGTAGAAGTAGTAACTTGCAGAGAGGCAAGTGCATTTTTACCAAGAATCTTTACCTGGTTGCCAGGATGAAGACTGCCCTAACTGGGACTTGCTGTCTCTGTAAAATACCCTTTAAAACGCTGTTTTATGCAAGCAGAGCATTGTCTGACAGGCCAAGCAAGGTTATTTGCTCCTGGTGTTTCAGAAATTGAGAAAAGGCAAGGCCCTGTACAATAAAGTGGGTAACAGACAAATGAAATGTTTCTGGTTTAGTGAAGAATAGCTAGAGCTCTGTACTCCCCAAGAGCATGAAGAGAAAGCGAAAAGAGGTAACAGGGTTACAGATTAAATCAGATTGATATTAAAACATGGAGTTATTTCCCCTTTTAAGACCACTCTCTCTAGTAATCATGTACTCACTCTCAGTTTCCCCACCACAACATTTTGCTCTGAATTGGTTGCAATTCTTGTAGATAGGGCAAACTTCAGGATTTATTACTAATCTGCTAGAAAGGACTGTACTTCAGTCGGACTGCAGCAAAAAACACAAGCCCCTTTCTGAACACCTCTGGCTTCTGATGAAACGTGCAACAACTCTGCACTGCTCTGGGTTTAAAAGAAAGTCAAGTACCTGCACCGTGAATGCCTGTAAGGAGAAGGCAGAGAAGCTTATCCCACACTCATTGAGCCTCATGATGTCCTGGAGAAGCTAGAGGCTACATACTGAATTTTGCCTAACTAATAGGTACTACCAGGACTCCAGGTCACCCCACACCTGTACAACTTGCTGTGAAGGCCACGTAACAGTCCTGAGCTGTCTGATAGCTTGGCTTTTAAAGAACTCCTTAAATCTCTGATTTCTTAAACCTGGAAAAGGGAGGCAGGAGTCTGTTAATCTAGGAGCATCCATGGGACACTATGGGAATATGAAGCTCAAGTTAAGTGACACTGGGGAAGGTCTGTGATGCTACTCCTCTAATTATGGGAAGAGGAGAGCGTGAGCTGGAGATTCTTCAAAGCTGCTCTTTGCTGCTGACCCACTGACCCACAGGCTGCATTGATGGTCCATGCAAAGTTAACTGGAGACAAACACCCACGTCAATATCCTCAAATAAGCCAAAGTTTCATCAAGTGATGAGAAAGTCAGTCAGACTGACTGTCAGAATCCTTTCCAAATTATTCAGCCATCTACACAGCAATTTTGACTGAACTCTGGAAAACAGAAACAAGCCAGACAGTTTTGCTGAAGATCTTCTTTGCCCAGATCCCCGGTGAGCAATAATCCTTCTCTAAAGGGCTCTTCAGAGAAATTACTGCAAGGAAAATGGGTATCCCAAGCCTTCCAAGCTGAGCACTTTATTCACTGGTGGAACGATGGTGAGCAATGACAGCAGTTTCAGCCTATAACTTGGCTAATAATCCTCTGAGTCTTTTCAGAAGAGAACTTTTTGTGATAGAGGATAGAGGGAAGGAATTTGTTATTAAAATGATATTCCTTTCTGGAGGTGCAACGTGAAATTTTAGGGGAAGAAAGAAAATGCTTTGCTCATTGCTGCTCCGAAATATCTTTAGAAAGCAAGGATTGTATCAAGCAGGACGAGACAGAGAGCAGCTTTATTCTGCCTGGGCCAGAATGCCTGTTGTGACAGTCTCTGTGTGTGCTTCCCAAAAAGCACGTTGTCTTGCTTGTGCCAAAAGGAGCCAGAATTCCAGGGGCTGGAGCAGAGAACACGATGAAGACCAAGCTGTTTTCAAACACCCTCCTATTCAGATTGTGATCAGAATACCCTGAGGTAGCTCTTTTACTCACTTGGTTATCACATATCCAAGATCTACCATCTGCTGAGAAAGGAAGTCTCTGCCACCAAAACCGAAATTGTGGGATGAAACACAGCCTGCCCTGGACTCAGCAGGGTCACATTCTTTGGAGCATCGAGCTGTAGTCATATTCCTACCTGCATCGTGTTAATCGGATATCCAGCTATTAAACAAAGCCTGCTATTCCAGAAAGTGCATTCAGACACCCGGCAATCAGATTATGGATAAATGTATTACACGAGAAGGCAACAGAAACCCAGTTATTTGGTTAAATTACCTGTCCCTCTCCAGCCCTCTCCCCCTTCTGCTAAGTCCAAATGCCTACTGTTTTAAAGTGGTGTTACAGCCTTTCAGGAAAACAAAACAGTGTTAACAAAAGAAAAGCAAAGGCACAACGAGAGATCATTAATAACTACAGTCCACAGAGAACACAAGCAAGCAGCAGTCAAACCCTGCCAGTGAGACCAAAGTCTCACTGGGATTGCCAAGCTCCTCCAGGTCTGTTAGTTGTGCATCCAAACCCTGCTTTCAGTCCCATCTGCTACCAGTGAAACTCAGTTTAGTGAAACCAAGTTCAAACACCCTTCTCCCTCAGTCCTAGAAGCAGCAGCAACAGTTCTACTAGTTCAGTCACCTACGGTCACAATCACAAAGCAGACCTAGGACGCGAAGAGAGACCAAGAGCTCCTAAAGCTACAGTAGCCAAGAGACCAACTCCATGTTAGTGAGTTATACAATCCATAATCCACACGAGTAAATGCCATCCACTACGCTGCTCTACGCTGCAGACCGGGAAACAGAACCCTCACAACACAACAGCCAACACCAAGGCACCACCCAGCCTTCACCATCCAACTAAAGATCACCTACCACTGTCTCAAAAGCTCACGGCTAAGAAATGCAAGGCTTGGTTCACTTGACAGCCTTCACTACCAAAATGAGCAACTTTAGGCCACGCGCTCGGGAAGAAATAAACAAAAAGAGCAGTCAAACTCCGATGGGTTGACGTGAACGCTACGGTATGAGGTTACAACGCTCGGACTCTCTCTCAGAGAAGTGGGAGCCAAGATTGGTTGATGCCAGGTGTTAATGCAAAATGGGGTTAGAAATTTACGTTTTAAACGCATCCTCTGACACAGTCTTGTGTTTCAGCCATCCGTTTATATGCAAAAGCAGTTCAGCAGAGGAAACAAAGGAAGGCTCTAAAAAAAGGTTTCACCAGCAAGTTCTCCATTAACTTTTTTTTTCCCCTGCATGCAAGAAAACGACCCTTAGAGGGATGTGGTACATACCTTGAGGGTGAGGTCGACGGTAGCGGGAGAAACTGGAGTTAGGCTGGAGCTCTGTTGTAGAGTCTCCCTCCTAGGGAGGGGAAGGGTGTGGGGCAGGGGCACCTGAAAGGCAGGCAACACACATCACATTCTAACTATGTCTACTATGAAAGCCCCAGAAAAGCAAAGCTCAAGCGGTATTAAATGAGCTACAATTTCTTCAAAGCTTGAGCATGTGTGGCAGGGAGATTTTGATGAGAGAAGATGTAAATTTAGTAGGTGGGGAAAGGCCATTCAGCAGGTGCTGGGGTGCTTCTAAGCCCTCTGTAAAAGAGGCTGAAGACTCATGTTCCAAAGTGTTAATGTCTTCTGTACAAGCAAATACCATTTCTACTTTGGGATTTACTCCAGAATACCCTTTTTGGTTTTTTTTTTGTTTATTGTTCATTTATACAAAATTCTTCTCAAGCCAAGTTTGGCCCCTTTGTGCCAGGACAGTGCATGGGGTTTGGTGACCTCTTGAGCTCTGAGATGCAGTTTCTGGAAGGAGGAAGCTGTAATCCTTCAAAGGCACAGACAGGATCATGACACCAAAATGAATTTGCCAACTGAATTAGAGTGATTTTTTTCTTTCAGTAAAGATGAAAAATGCCAAACTTGGGAAAAGAAAACTTGACAAAATGCTACTGCTACCTTTGACCAAGAAAATACTGACGATGGATCTCCAAGAAATTCTACTGAAACGTATCAGAGAACACACTAATGGCCAGCCTGCTACTTCTGACCGTTTCTTCCCAGTTTAAGTGCCACGTCAGTGGAGTTCTACAGGATGAGCTAAAGCTAATTCAAGAGATCCAGATCCTGAAGCTTTTAAGCAGGTGACAGCACATCCCATTTGCAGCTAGGAACCCCTATCCTGTGCTACAAATCCAACTCCATCATGCCACAGGGGGCATAAAGATCATTAACACCACAAAATACAGTCTTCCAGACTGACCACAACAGCATAAAACACAACCACATCATAGAATCCAGCACAACAAGAGGGTCCACCAACATTGCTTCCAACCTGCACTGAAGAATGCCACAATGAGTTGAAATGCACTTCTTGCATTGAATTCACAAGACATTTAACAAAATGTGGAGACTCCTAACATGCCATTCCTTCCTCTCCCATCAACAAGCCACTGAATTCTGCAAGCTGATTATATTTGCACTGCTCAAGCACCAAAAGGAATCACAAGATCCAAGCTCCCAGCCTCCTAACCCGCAAGGCTCAATGCAGACTTGCCTCCGCTACCGGTCGCAACCCAGCTGCTCCTCCTGGTCACCGTAACACACACCCGGAGCCAGGACCATTCCCTGGGGACCTGCAAACATCAGCTCCTGAATACAGCTGAACACCTGACACCTTCCTGCCTGCTTTCAGAAAGCAGCGAGCTGCTCCCTTTATATGCTGTGATTTCAGAGCTGCTTTGGTTTTAAAGGCATTTCTTCAAACTCGCTCACACACCTTGGTTACTGGCACCAGGTTCAAGTCCTGACTGCAGATGAGGGCCCATTCTCTTCATTATAATTATTTCCCCTCTTTCAAATTCCCCAAGCAACATTTACCCCCACACTTCTTACGCTCTTTTGCTCATCATAGCTTTTTAAAGACAAAATAACCGAGACAAAACAAGAGTTCAGAAACAAATACTAACTGGACCACCTGTCCCTGAGAGCAAGATGACTGGACAGCGCACAGCTGATTAACACAAAGGAAACCCTACTGACTTGTTTGCTGAAGGCAGTTTTTTGTGGTCTAAGAAGTGTGAAATACTTTCTTGTCTTCAAAGTCAAGGCGATCACTGCAATAGACTTACGTTCGTCACCAAAGTCTCCTCCATTTTTGCATTGCTAGTAGCCACTGTGTTAGGATGAGAAGAAGGTGTAGTGTAGTCTGTTACAGACTCCTGTGAAGAAAAATAATTCCATTAAAATATCTCCCTTATCTCAATGAGCTTTCAAGTTTCTTGGGTGGAAGACAGCCTTTGTATAGGAGTTCACCAAGCAACAGAGGGTCAGAGTTTCCTCCCAAAGCTTTTTCCCCCTCAGTGGCCATATCTAGCAATCGTTGCTGCTGAATAGCTATTGAGGCCTGAAGAACCTGAGACATTCATTTGCCTCATGGCCTTGCACTATACACCTGGAGGGGCATGTATTTAAAATACAGTATCTTTAAAGCAGAGTATCTTCAAAATAAAGTCTTTAAAACGAGAATATGGCATGATGCAACGCCTGGGCACTAAACACTGAATTGTGGTACTGCAAGCAATTACCATTTGTCACCCAAGGTGCTTTAGCTTCCTGTAGGCAATTTTCGCCTGCTTGGTTTAAAAAGCAAAATCCTTCAGTTGGAAGCTTGTAATAAACTTGGGCATTTCTTGGGTAGACTTTTGACAAGGAAGGCCCTTCAGATGAAGACAGAACAGAGGGATGGAAGCCATCTGACTGAATGACTGGCATTTATCCTCCCCTGAAAGTCACAAGACCTTCTCCAGATGGCAGAGCTGGCCTCCTCATTTCTATGCTGGGCAGTGATTTCACAGAAGAATGAAATTCCCAGTCTACTCAGAGGCTTTCCTTGAAGCTTATTGCTGTCACATAAGCAGACCTGAATTTTTCAATGAAAGAGGTCTAGCTTCATGGATTTAATTGTGTTCAGTGAAAAATCACAGCTGTATGATGAAAATTCCCCTAAGGGATATGCTTCTAGAGCACAACCTCAACAAACTTGAGGAGAAAAAAGGTCTGATCCTGCTTGGAAGCTGGAGCCTACTGGATCCTACTCTAGACAGGCAATCCAGAATTATTAGAATTTGACCCCCAATCTTTCCTAGATAAATAGTGCAACTCCAAGAATCATTCATTAGTCGGCACTGAATAAGTTTTAAGTGTTTTAAGTTCTACTTTGAAGCCCGAAACAGGGTCAAAGACCAGGAAGAGGCCTCCGCATGCACCAATTTCTGTTTCTCTGAGGGAAGTGAAAAGAACTTCCAAACAGACTTTCCCTTCCCTCCTTGCTCCTAGACTCCAAACTACTCAACTGAAAGTTGCACATTTGCATTTGCATCCAATAGTTAATTTTGATTCAGGCAAAACTAGGCAAGCACATAAAGCTCCTGTAAAGACAAGGCCCTTTTAATGAAATCATTAATTGGCTTCTTGGTTTTCTAAGAAGCCCAGCTCTATAAAGTGGAGGAAATTTTTAATATAACATTATCCAAACTCCTTCACAGTTTGGGTTCAAAGTCCTCTAAGGTCTCAGCACTGAAGTGCCTTACCAAGTTAAAACTATGGATACTCTTACTGCTTTCTACACGGCCATTCATTGCTCTCTTCCTCACTTTGGAAGCAGCACAACACTGCTTCCTATGCAAAAGGATGAAAGAACAACCACATGCATTTTGGTGCCCTTAGAAGTACTTGCAAAGCTGAAGTGCCTTATTAGGAAGGGTGGACATCCTGAACGTGCAGGTAAGACAGTCCTTTGGCCCTAGAAAGCACTCCATAAACTCCATAGTTGCTCAACTATCACCCTGCAATTACTGATAGGTGAAGTCTACAGTTTCCCTTTAATTAGACCTATTCTTGCAAGCTTTCAGAGCTCAACTACCATGTTTCTCCTGTGAACATGTCTTACTGAAGAGACCAATTAAGCCCTGTATTACAAACTAGCAATGCTAATAACCACAAGAGGAAAAGTTGTGCATGCTTCTCTGAAATGGTCTGAAAGTGATTGATACCCGAATAGAGTAATTAAGCATCTTATAGCCACCTAATTCATCCAGAAAAGAGAGATCGAAATCTGAAGTGACTTTGCAAACAAAAAGGTAAGGTAGACCCTAGAGGTGACCCTGCTATCAGGGAACCAGTGACTATAAATCCATTCCAGGAATGCCTGATTTGTTCCCAGTTTATAAAAAAACATCCAGAGAGCTTATCAATGCTGATCCATCTGACAAAATCAACTCGCAATTACAAGCTATGTGCTCCTGGGCATCATCTCCAAAAGATGCAGCTTCTCTCAAATACACATGCATATATTTAATTACAATGTCCACAGCCAGGTATTCATCATACCTGTGATGTGAAAGCTTCAAGATCATGCTTGGAAATTGGATAAAAAAGGTAAAAAAAGAAAAGAAAAAAGTCTTACCTGATTCAGAGACTTACACAACAAAGCACTTCTACTCCCCAAATACTGCAAAACCCAAGAGAAGCAGCTGCAATCACTTTGGAGGACCGTCTTTATATTCCCAATTTAAATAGCTCAGCAGTATAAAGTAATTTTAATTTACACAATTAAAGGTAAAATTGTACTGCATGATTACTGCAATATATGCATGCATTAACAGTGTCTTATTTGGGGATGGAAGGGGGACTCTTGCAAAGCGTCTGCAGGAAGTTTTAAATACCAAATATACCCAACTACCATGTTTCCAAAATTGGTATTCAGAAGTAGGAAGAGTCTCTTCCTGGAAACCAAGCACTGGTTTCCAAGAGGGATATTAAAGAGTGCTGAAAGAAATCATTTAGGCCTGCTAAAACTTTAACACTCCCTGACATTCAAACAATAGATTAAAGATGGTGATGTCACTACTCCTCTCATTACTGAGGAAAGAAAACACAAAGGCATGAAAAAAAATATCTGTACAACTAATCACTATAGGAACTTCAGGACAAGACTAGTATTTGAGGCTATTTTAATGGCCATTTTATAGTGGCAAGACTGTCATAAAGGAAGTTTCTTTCCTGAAAAAAAACCCTGTAGGCTACTGCTCAACCTCTATAGAATTAAAAATAAACCACCTCTTTTTTTTCTGGAAAACATACTGATGTCTGGGGAACTACTCCTATCAAAGGAATTCAAAAACCAAGTGGGAACTGTTGAGACAGGAATTTCACAACTATTATTAAATGATTCTATTAGCACCTACTTAACATGATAAAGAGATTGTTGGGGATTTTCACATCCAACACAAATTAGAAAGGTTCCCTTCAATCTGCTCTGCCTTCCAAAATCAATTGTTACTCTTGATGTTCCTATAAGGCAATACTATCAAGGATCTTCACAGCTCATTTTTAATAAGGAAAACCAAGGCAGAGAAATACCACAAAGCCCAGACTGCTCTTGGGAAGATACCCCACATTTTTATACTATGATTACAGTGAGGAAATGATGCTGATTTACTTGTAGAGCTCTTCACGAGGGTCTTAGTCCAGAGTAATCAATCAAGACACATTTCCTATTCAGTAGGTGCCTTAGAATAAGTTGAAGTCCCCTTCTCCATACCTCAGGTAGGCCACTGTAATGGCTCTGGTCATAACAGCTTGAAAAATGGCAAGAAAGCACGTGCACAAATCCCCCTGCTCACCAAGTAAATATTTATGGGTCTGTATTTCACATTTTGCATAGAGTGAGTATTCAAGCATTTAACTCTGTTCTGATATCAACATAGACCATTGACACCTGCTTAGTAGATTGAAATTGTCAAGGACACAAAAATCTGAGTTTCCTTTCAACTCAAAATAAGGGATTTTGCTGGTGTGATACAAGCACCACTCTTAACTGTTCTCATTCTGGAAGAAATTTCAGGACATATCAACTGCTTGCAGAACATGGCTGCAAATGCCACTAAGGCTGTCAAGCCCCCCACTCTGGGAAACATTAAACTGAGTCGCCTGCACGATTCTTCAACTGTTAATGCTGCTGTTTTACAGAGCAATGATTTTCCTAAGTGTGCTGAGGAGATGTCTACTTAAGACCAGGAAACATGAGAATGAGACAATACAAAACAAACTTGTGCCTGAACTCGTAAAACTGCAAGTGCATAAGAATCCTTTTGCCATCACCAACACACGTGACGAGCAGTTATTCAAGCATATGGTTGCTTTAGAGTTGAGAGATAAAAGAGCTTGTGCCAAGTTCTTGCTCGAGAAGTGCAGCTCTGAGCAGCGAGGGCTGTTCTGCAGTACGTGCCACTTCTCCCTGTGCCACTTCTTACGTGACACTACAGACAAAGGAGTAGCTTGTCTTACAGCCTCAGCAACGTGGTTAAGGATGGGCTTTGAGAACGATGAATCCTGGCAGGAAATTGCAATCCACCTGGTAATGTTAAGCACAGTTATGCCTACAGAGAAGCCAGGGGAATTGCATATGGGCAGCTATAGCAAGTCTTAAACATTCTGACTGAGTTCTGCAAGGGAATATCCTGGCAACACCCAAGTCATCAGCAACTGACATATTAACCTCTTAAATAGACCAGTAGGGTCTCTTGCATTTTACAGTTCCCTGCCAAAAGTCAGGCACTTCTCCTGCACGTTGCAAACATGTTCAAGACCCAAGCCTACACAATCTGCCTACACCAGGCTCCACTCTTCACAGGAAAGGTAAAACCCGGGGCAGTTCTCACACTTGAGACACAACAGATTAGTTTAAAACCTTTCAAGGTGAGATTTGCACAGAGATACAATGTCTCCGTACCACTTCTGCAAAACTGCTGAATTCAAGCACCGTTCATATGTTTCAGCTCAGGGGGCTCTGCTGTCCAGGTGACTATCACCAGCAGGCAACCAAATGTTAGTTCAGTGACCATTAACTCATATAATCATTTTCAAAAACAGTGCTCAGTACTTTTTCCATGTTTTTCTTACCTTTGTGTTTGTTCCGAACTCTGGAGCAGACACAGATATCATCGTTCCTATTTCCGTACTAAGTTCACTTGCTGCTTTGGTCTCCTTTGCAGTGACAGGTTCGGGACTTCTGACAGAGGTGGGAGATGGCTTTTCCTGTCCCTCCGGCTCTCCCTGCTGGGCATCCTTCACCTTCCTGTTCTTTAAAGAACGCTCTTTCCCAATAGGACCAGGTTTATACTCTTTGTTTTCTACTGGACTCAAGTCTGGAAGCTAAGGTAGCGTTAACTTGTCAGTCAGGTCTTTCCTCCAACTCCTATCCCATAAGAATTATTCTAACATGCTTAGAATAACAACTTAAAACTTAGCAAGGCTGTCTTAACAGGTAAGCATTTTCTTTTTCCACTTACAGATCATTTGAGACTCAGCAACAGGAATATGAAAGGCATCCATTTTGAACATTAGGAATCTAAGTGTGTTTTGAAGCAGTATCTATGTCAAGTGTAAGAGTTCAACTAAAATCACATCTGGGCAAATCTACAGAACAACCATTTTGACTGTCCACAAGAAACCATGGGAAAAAAAAAGCATGTAAGCCACAAGATTTTGTGTGCATAGATGTTACTTTGATTTTCAGAGAATCTGGATTTCACAGGGCCCTAGAAAACAAAAGGCTGCCTTCACTTAAAGCTATCTGGAAACATGCATGTTGCCTTATTTTTATCAAGGAATTGAGCACTAAATGTATACCCAGAGGGAGGGGGGGAAAAAAAGTATGAAAGTGTTGCTTTATTTTGCAGAAACAGCAGCTATTCTAGCTGCTGTAATTCTGCTTGTTCAGTCGAACTAAACCAGAATGAAAGGCCTCAAGTAACCTGAATGCTGTGCTGTTTAAATGGCGAGAACCTTTCCACCTGAGACCATTCAGCCCATTTAACCCCAGAGCAGCACCAAAATTGATTAGTGGCAGTCCTCACAGTTCTAGCGCTTAAGCTTCCTTAGTGGAAAGCTCTTGTGGAGCTGCTGGTGTTGCCTGTGCACATGCAGACCTGCTGTACCTGGGAGAGGAGGGTTCTCTATGGGCTCTTGCTGCCCTCGGGCAGCAGCACAGACTGCAGGCAGCTTTCAGAGCGGGGCAAGAAGCAGAGACCTAAACTCCACAATGTCGCTGAGGATCATCGTCAGAAACCATCCCCCAGACCTCCTTGCCCAGATATTCCTCCTCCTACCAGTTTACAGAAAGAGAAATCCCACCTTAGAAAGCAACCTGAGTAGGTAAGCTGATGTTTCTTGTATGGTTCTCAATACTTCTCTTACATGCCTACATCAGTCGAACAGTACTGACCTTCAGCCCTCTTCATAAACTTGTATTTCAACCTCACAGCAAATAGTATCACCATGAAGGAGACTGGGAGGTGGGAAATTGTTATCATCAAAGGAGCTAAAGGATTACACCCTTCTCCTTCGTAAGAGTCCCCAGAATGTAAGCTCCCAACGAGCTGCAGCTCCTAAGTCCTCCCCCAGCTCCACACTGTTAGAATTTACCATGCCATCATACACGTGTTTTGCAGGAAAAAATATCTATAGGAGCCTGGATAGCTGTAATATGAGAAATAGGTAGGAAAAAGAAAAAAAAAAGAACAAACCCCATCAGCTTTCTAGACATTAAATGACCTTATTTTGGAGTTGAGTCCTTTGAGTGATTTGATGTAGGCAAACTATTAGTATGTCTAAGAAGGCTTTTGGATGTGCTGGGTTACCACACTTCAGCAGCAGGATTAACCAGGAAGTACTTTCCTGCTAGAAGAGGTTGTATTTTGCAATAAAATGCAGCAATTGCAGGATAACTGCTAAGCATTTCATGCAGAAGTAGTTAATTCACTCTGCATGTGACAACACTTTCAGATTTCCACTTTTTTTTTTTGAGAAGGTTAAAAAACCCCAACAAACTACCTGATCTTCTCAAAAGTCCTCAAAAAGAGCTTTATTTACAACACAGCCACTGCCAAGTCTCAAACACCCACGGACTGAAACAGCTGGCTCAGTAAGACACCAGCCAAGTGCATCTGTCCTCATTTTTCTAGGAGTAAGAAGCTGGCACTAAGAGTCAGTGATGCAGAGGAATATGCATTGGAAAGGAAGGGAACAGGACTGTACATTTACTTTCACAGTGGAGTTTCACAAGAAAGGATTTAAATGATGTGAGAACAAGAGTACTCCTTTTGAGTGGTCACAATGCAAAGGCAAAGAAGAAATGATCAACTGGATCACCTAAATCTCCATATGGCAAGTGATGCACGTTTTTAAATTGAGGTTAAGTTCAGTTACTTATTCAGTCTTCCCTGATCTGTTATATTAAAAAAGAAATCTAGACATCTATGCATTTGAGACTTCAGTGACTTACACTCCCTCCTTCCCCTAAACAACATTTTTCTGTTCCTGCAGCTAGGTGCATTATTCAGCTTAGTAAAGTAAACTAGCTAGAAAACTCAGCAGGGTACCATGTGTTCCTAGGTTTTTTTGTTGTTATTTTTTGGGGGTAGGATGCTAGGAGTCAAAGCTGGAGATGCAGCTAAGACACAAGTGGGAGCACTTGCTTCAAGGGAGCTCTGAAAGCCTGAGTGCAGTAAACAAAAACCCCACACTCCATCCACCTCCAGAACTAGTCCAAAACAACGGTGCCAATCCACAACCCCTTCTTTGGCTGAGTCAAATCCCTTGCTCCAAACACAGAATCAAGGAACAAATTCTGTTCAGTTAGCACGCTATTTACTTGCATTTACTTCTTCTAATTAATCCCCTCATCTTCTCTCCATGAACCACTTGTTGATTATTTTAGGAAGCATATAAGCAGAATGTGAATTTTATAGTAACAGTCCTAACTGAACGAATATCCTATTTCATTATTAATCATAATTAAACCATTATTGATCTACAATGTTTTTTTTTTGACTGAACTACTCTCCTATTACTTAATTTGTGAGTTCATAGTGAAGATATATGATCTTTACCTTTTGTGCTTTGATGGGTCCAGCCCGAGGCTGTTTCTGCCTCTGCTCTTTCGGTTCTGGGAGCTTGTCTGTGGACTTCTCCGACAGCACAGGACCAACTTCATTGTCACTGCCACTGGAAGCTGGAGCTCCAAACTGAATAGTTTCTATACCGAGCTCAACTCCACCTTCCTGTCCAGGCTTTCCTCCCTAGTTAAAAGGTAAACACATTTCAAAAAGACTTCTAAATCAGCGTATTGCCACCAGGTCAGAGAGTGCAAATATGATCAAGCTTTTTAAGAACACAACTGTACTTCTGGCTCCTGTCAGCAAAAGCATCATTTGTCACCGCAACAGATTTGCGAGAGGAACAGACAGTATCTGAATGCACATCCATAGCTCCTCAATTAACTACTTACCATTTATGCAATCTCTAGGGGAAGGAAAAGTAGTGGAGGGAAAAAAACAATGATCAAGAACTAGTAGAGAAAGGGAAAAGTACAAGTACGATATCCAGGTGCCCAGATTCAGACTGACAATTCTCTTAATTACAATAAATTCTCTTTATTCTCAAAAATTTCAAAATTAATCACCAACTCATTATGGTTGCAAAAGACCTTCAAGATCACTGAGACCAGTTGTAAGCCCTTGATCACTACCCCTACTAAACCATGTCCCTAAGTGCCTCATCTACACGTTTCTTTAACACTGCCAGGGACAGTGACTCCATCACTTTCTTGGGCAGCCTCTTCCAAAGCTTGACACTCCAAGCATGTGCCCGGCACAAACGTCTAGATAGTTGGTACTGACTCCAGACAGGCATACTCTGAGTAAGCTCAGTATAGAGCTGCTCCTCTCCTCTTGGTCCTTACCTCTGGAGATGTAGATGCGCCGAAAGATGTCAAAGGTTTGTTCCAAGCACTGACTGAAGGCGGCTGAGGTGGGCTAATGGGTCCCACTGGTGATTAAAAAAAGACACAATTAAGAAGAATTGGTTGGTTAAAATGTTCAACTAAAGTTATGAATTAACTGAAAAAAATCCAAGAAAGATTGTTTATTTAGTAAACTTCACACAGTTGTGAAATTTTTAACCTATGCAGCACTCATCACTATGCTGCTTGTTTAGCTGTCCATCACATTTGGAAACAAACAAGTCTGACAAAACAGACAGATTTAAGGGAGCAGTAGCTGCTTTCAGGAGTCTCCACTGTTTACAGCTCTGCATTTGTGAAGGCTGCCCTCTGCTCCCTGTGTAGCAACAGGCTACATCAGCAGTGGCAAATAAGACATAAGCGAAGAGAGCTGACAATCAGCAGTCTCTAAATGCATGGCTCGTCCCTCCCCACGAATTTCCTGAGACGCCACTTACACTTTTTGGAGATGTCATTCAGGACTGCTGTAGAAGGCACCTTGTTTTCCCACAACTCAGGTCCCAGCCCGTTGTGAGCCTGGGCGCTCTGCAGAACTTTGCCTGGCACTGCGAACTCGGGGCTGGCCGTCCCTGCCGCCGCCTGCGCTTGAGGCTGAGCAGAAGCCGGGGGCTGCCCTGGAGCCTGGGTCCCACACGGAGGCTGGGCCTGGGCCTGAGCCTGAGCTTGAGCCTGTGCCTGCTGCGCAGCCGCAGCTGCTGCCTGTTGCTGCTGCTGCTGCTTTTTGGCAAACCTGGGTGGCAGCTTTGAGTTCTGACCTCGTCCTTTCTCACTTGATCCTTTTTTGGTCCAAACCTGTAAGTGGAAGTCAATTTTATTCACAAAGCAGACAGCCTGCCCGGAGGACAAACTGCACTGCGTGACAACAGAAAACCCAACGGCTAAGCCTTCCTAGGTATATTTAACAACAAGAATAGTGGTTTATTTCTCATCTGTTTTCCTCTTAGAATCAACTATACACAAGCAGTGGCATAAGGCTAGTTAGCAGTATTAAAAACCAAACAAAAACCCCTCAGTTTCAACTTTCCTGATGCCACCTGCCTGATCAGTGACTAAACAGAGAGCACAGCATCCTAAACTAAGAGAAGACTTATTTACAAATTCTGAACTTAGAATATTACAACTGTACATACTTAAATGTGAAACACAGCTGCTGGGGAACCAAGACTTTGCAATTTCACGACACTCCCAATATCCCAAGGATTTCAGGAAGCTTTTGCTCATTATAAATGCTGTGTCTTGTACCTGCACCGTTTGTTCTTCCTTCTTTCTGCGCTCCTCATCTTGCAAGCGTTTCTGTTGCTTCTTAGACACCACTTCAGTAAAACCATCATCATTCAAGTTAGACTGGGAGTCTTCAACTACTGTCACTTCAGGGTGATCATCAATAATCACAACACCTACAGACAAAGGAAAGGTATAGATGGTCCTTCCCTATTGTCTCAATAGCTTCAGATGCAGCATGAAATAGAACACACCAAGACAAAAACTGCTTTAGAGTGCCAGTAATCTCCCAACAACCAGCCACAGATGGTGGCCCTGATCATGGCTAAGCTTCTGTGTGCAGCATTCACCGTGATGAGCATCAAGAGGGACTTTTTTAATTAAAGGACAAGCAATTTGAAGTTTTCTGTATCAAACTCGCCACGAAATAAGTGCTAAAACCGCTCAAGACAACCTCTTTTAGAAAAACCATCTGGAAGTTTTTCAGTGACATCCACTGCCTTTGCTTATGAAGGTTAAGCAAATTACCAGAAACCAAGTGTCGGAAAGTGGTCTGAATGTCAAGAGTTCAGAAGAGACAGTAGAAGAACCTTGTTCCCATCTACACATAAAAACAGTGTTACACGTCACTTTTTAAAGGAATACACGTTGTTAATTAGATAGGACAAAGGGAGCAACAACTGAGTATGTGATTTTTCTGTATTATTTATTTTCTGAAGATCATCTTTCTCCAAAAGTCTTCAAACATCTAGTTCTATATGCAGCAAAGCTAGTAGGATTTACAAATTCTTGTTAGGATTAGATTTTTATCAACACATACTTGCATAGTTGTTAAGATCAAACTGAGACAAGGCATCCACTTTTTCCTTAGGCTTGGGTTTTGGACCAGCCTTGGGTTCCTCTCTCTTTTTGCCACTGGCATCCTTAGCATTTTTTTGTCCTGCAGCATTCGCACCTTCTTCCTGATGCGAAGCAGTGCTGTTGGTGGGATCAACAGCAGGCACACTTGCTGTCTGCTCTTCAAATGGTCTGTATGGGAAAAATAAACAGAAAACTGATAACCAGGGGCAGAGCAAACACAAACAGCCTAACACACATCACAGTATAAGGCTACAAGTATCTACTACGTAATGTGTAAAACAGAGCATTGATCTCAAATTTAAGCCTGGGCAAAAGGCCAAAAAGCCTAACCTTGAAATACAACAATATACAGCATGGAATACAACCATCTACAGCATGAAGCTTTGAAGCTTTGACATTTATTTTCCAAGAATTACCAAATATAGACATAAAAAATAAGTAGATAGCCACAGGTCTATACATTTCTGTCTCACTATCAATTATTGCAGATCTAAAATGACAAACAACCATTCTGGGCCACAGGAGGACCACAGCCCAAGTCCACAGGTGTACATACTTCCTAAGAGAAGCCAGCACTCACCCTCTTTTTCCACTTCTGGGTGGAGGACCACTCCGTCTTTCACCACGAGGCCCTGAGAAGTTCCTCCCGGGTTTAGCTGGTCCATTGTTGCCACGTCGGTTTTGACGGTCAATTCCAGGCCGCTGACTAGAGAAACTTCTCTTGGCTATTTCCCTTTTGGGGGCTCCAGTGTTTTCTCCTGCTTTTACAACCACTTGTGCTGCCGCATCTGCCGTTTTCTTCTCATCTCTTTCCCGCCTTTCGTTGAAGTCACTGCTTTCTGAGGCTGTTTCCCATTCTTCATTTGCCTGATCTGAAGAATTCTGGTTGGACAAGTCTGGTGTCTTACTCCCCGAAACATCCAGGGCAGTGTTGGGCTGCTCATTAACTGCATTATTAACTGTTGCAGGTGTTGATGAATTAGCTACTGCCTCGTTTATCTTCGAGGCAGCCTCTCTTTCCTTTAGGCGCCTGAAGCGCGGTGGCTTATCCTGCCTTGGAGGCCGAGCAGGCCTTTGTCTTCGTGGCCTTTCTCTTGTTGGATCAAACTTCCTCTCGAATTTTTGAGGTCTTTTATCAACTGGTATAGGACCATAATGTTCATTTCTTCTTGGAGGTTCCCCATCTTCTGGTTTAATGATTTCGGTTTGCCTAGGAGGATTCCACTGATTGTCCCTGTAGGCCGGTCTCCTTATTGTAGAAGGACGTGGAGGACGCCCACCAGGATCCCTACCACCACGTCTAAACATTCCCCCTCTACCTCGTCTAGAAGGCTCTCCTTTAGGAAGAAACCCTGGTTTGGGTTTATTCTCGTCTTCCCTTATATAGGTTTTTTCTATGGATCTATTGTCTATTCTGATATTGTTTTCAGGTTTGAACACCAGGGGCTTGGGAGGCTTCTTGCTCTCAGGTCTCTCCTCTCTCTTGGGGTGCTTGCCTTTGCTCAGGCTGTCCTTGTCCGAGAGCAGGGTGTCGCTTGCGCTTTCATGAACCTCGCTGTCGGAATCAGTTTCGGAGCCGTGCTGGCGGCGCCGTTTCGGGATGACTTCAAAATCAGAACTCTCGCTACGAGTTTCACTCTCTTCCCTTTGCCTGGCAGGCCCTGAAGGCACATGGTCTGATCTAGGCTTAGGATCTCTGTAGTGTTGTGGGTACTCTCTGTTATGGCCTCTACTGCCCCGGCCACGTCCCCCATAGGAACCTCTATAGCTGCGACCTCTGGAGTAATATTCCCCACGACCTCTACCTCTGTATCCTTGATCTGGGAACCAGTCTCTATCCCTAGCCTCCTTCCAGTATGTTCTAGGCGGTAAGCCAGGCTCTCTTTTCACAGGTCTGGTTTCTAAACGTGGTTTCTCTATCACCTCCTTGCTGGCCACCTTCTCTGTCTGCTTCTCCTCCTTCGCTGTGGTAGCCGGCTGCTGAACATGGGGCTGCTGTGGGGCTGCAGGCTGGGCAGGGGGCGGCTGTGGGGCCGCCGGGGGAGGCTGTGGGGCAGGGGGCTGCGCAGCTGGGAGCTGCGGCTGCACTGGCGGGGTGGGGGGCTGCACTGGGGCTTTAGCTGCTGCCTCGCTTTGACTGCTCTCTGAGCTTGCTGGCACTGAAGCAGCATCCGGGGTTATCTTCTTCCCTGGAGCAGCAGCACTGCTGGAGGCAGATGCTTCGGGCTCAGTCTGAGGCAGTGGCACTTGAGGTGCTTCCTTTTTGTCACTTTTTTCAGATTTGCCCATTTTTTCGCTAACTGCTTTTTCTCCTTCTTTCTCCTTCCTCTGCTCGCGTTCTTCTCGTTGTTCACGCTCTTCTTTCATATCTCTAAGCACAGGTTTTTTAATAGGACCAGATCTTCTTATTGGTCTATCACCGCCTTCTTCTCTTCTGCCGTAACCAGGCCTAGGACCCCATCTTGTTTCAGACTTAGGTTTGAATGTTTTTTCAGGTTTTGGTCCTTCTGATGCTCTATTACTGATCAAAGTTTCTTTTCTTGGCTTAATCTCAAGTCTTTCCACAGTCTCCTTTGTCTCAACCGACCTGTTATTTAATTTAGAAATATTCATTACTGTCTCGTTCCTCTGATCTTCTGATTTTAGAGAGTGACTTGAACCATGGGAAATGCTTCTCTTCAGAGAAGAGTGACTTTCCCCCACAGGCACCAATTCCTCCTGAGAGCTGCGGGTAATATTCTCGTTAACTCCTTCAAAATTAACTGCTGGGCTAGGCATGTCAGTTTGGAGAGGCTGTAGGTCTTCTGAAGGCCTGCTTGGGAACTTCTGCACCTCCACCTCTGCCGATTCTCTGAAAAAGTCTGTCTTTGGATGAGAGTCCAATTGGTTGTGCTCTACAGGATAAGCAGCAGGGACTGCAGCAACTCGGTCTTGCTCCATGTGTGCCTCAGGCCTGAGGAGAAGCAATAAAGAATGTTGGAGGAAGAAAGCTTTTATTCACCAATATTCTTACGTATGTTACATATCCTAAATAAGAGGCAAATTAACCTTCTAGTCCCTCCTATGGAGCATGCCTTGTTTTATGTACAATCAATTTATACTGAATTTCAATGATGTTTGAAAACAACAGTACCAAGTACATCCTATCTCTGCAGCCACAGCTCCTTGTAAAGTTTAACAAAATTTAACATGCAGTTAAGCGCGTAAGGCTCAAAGAAGTGACAAGGACTCTGGCTTACCTCAAATCTTCAGGCTCGTCCAACGCTTTGGGAGGAGAGCTAGCCTGCTGAGGTTCGGCGTGGGGGTAGGGGTCAGACCCCCACATCATGCGGGGCTCGGACAGAGGGACGGGGTGCTCCCTCGCCGAGCGAGCCATATGTTCAAATGAGTCCGAACTAGCTGCTGATCCCTCTATCTGGTCTCTTCTCATTAGAGGTTTGGGAGGCATCATTCCTGTGACAGATTTAAATTCAACAATTAAAATCCTTTTAACATTACCAAAAAGATCTATATTCAGAGAGACTGAGCCTATCAGAGGTACCAGAAAAACTCTTCCCTCTTCCTTCTCTGCCACTGTTTGAACTGTGTGACCTCAGGAAGATCAAATCTTCACCACTAGGTACCCTCTCTACCAAGAAAAGGAAAAGCTGCCTGCTTCCACTGTAGTAGAAGTGTAAGTTCAGGAGGCCTATAAAATTGTTGAAGAAAGTTTTGCTCTAAGAAATTCAGGAAAAAAAGTGGCTTTTAGTACTTGATTAAGGACTCCAGGAACCTTTTGTTGTTGCTGTTTCTAAAGATCTGTTTTCACTACTTTTGCTTGGCTTGCCATTTCTTCCATTCATTCCTTGCAGGCTCTTTCTCAATACCTATTCCTTTGCACTCCCCACCCCTACCCCGGCTCATTCACTGGTTAAATATCTCCTTTACATCACATGCCAGACTGGTATTATTTTTGCACAATGGCTTTTCTAATTGCAAGTCAGGCCTCCTAATTGCTATTCCACAAATTAAAAAGTGCTTTTTAGTGCCAAGAAAAGAATCCCAAAGCCACAAAATTAGCAAGCCTTTTAAAGTGTTAACAGATTATGGCTTTTTTTTTTCATTTTAAGTATATTTTCATTTTTATAAGGAACGTGATATAAATAAAGATGTTAGCAAATAATGGAAGGCAAGTGGTAAAAATGCTATTTCGCTCGATTTAACCTAAGTCAACTTTAAAATCTGTAACAAAGCAAGTTTTTTATTCACATTCTTAATGCAGCTGTAACATCACTAACACCTGCACTACAGGACAAAGCTATGATTTTACTTTAGCAGAGACAGACACTGATACATCACTACAGTTTTTCCGGGTTATTAATATATGCTTGATTGTAACTGATGAAATTATATAGGCCTCCCCTCCATGAAAATACACAGTTGGGATACGCAGTGTGGTTCTAAGAAGAGACTTTTATTCCAAAACCAAGACAATTCAACAACCAAAAATGCTGCTAGGTTTTACCTGGGTGAATAGGAGGCATATCCATTGCAGGCCTTCCCGACATCATTCGTGGGTCCATATAGGACTGCATCATGAGCCACCGCGGATCAAAGCCCATGGAAGCTAAATGCTGGGGATGCGGCTGCATGGGCTGGTAGAGAGGTCTGTGCTGGGGAGGAGGGACAGGGCCACTAGAAGGCTGCGATGGAGCAGACTGGGGAAGCACACCCTGCTGCTGCTGCTGCCACTGCTGCTGTTTCATCTGCTCCTGCATAAAAAAGTATAATGGGATTGTTTGTGAAGATGAGCATTTGGACAGAAATTAAAAGAATCCAGCAATCGGAAGTGAAGTTATCCCCCTAACACTAGGTAGCCTGAAAATTAAAGGATAGGAATATACCAGCACGAACTGGTGCAGTGGGAAAATCAAACTGGATAATTTAGAATAGCTACAGTTTTGCCCATGTTCAGGAAAAATACACAACCTATACTTTGCACAATTCATTAATATATCAAAGTGTTCTTCAAAGCTTAGGATCTGAGTGCAAATTACATCTATACGTGTCAGGACTCCTTTAGGAAAATCTGTCTGGAGAAATCAGCACCTTTCAGCTTCCATAAGCACCCAAAAGTCACTGCTCTACTTGCAGTAACTTCTGCAAGAACAAGCCAGCTGCCCCTCTTGCCTTCTGCTCGACTACATAGTTTCCCAACAGTGAGAAATCCTTCAAGCAGAACAATCACTGCCAGAAGCGGACAATTTAGCCTCTTCTAAACTCATATAGTCCATATTCTTCCAGGATGAGGGAGAATTAACATAATGTTAATATAAGCATATTATTTCTGCTTTTAATAAACTAGTTAATTACCTGTTGCCTCTGAAATCTTGGTGGCAATGATTTCTGGAACTGCTTAGAATAGCCAGAGGAAACAGTAGGACGAGGCTGAGACCCTGAATCTGGCTCGCTTTCATGAGGCACCTGAGTGTCTTTCTCTTTCTCATTCCGACCACTGTCTTGACGGGTAAAGACTGGTTGATCTTCTGAAAAATGAGTTAGATATTGTTAGACACAAGCTCACTGAATGAATCTTAAATTACAGTAATTCTGCTCTAATACAAGTGCCACATTTAGTCAAGTTAACAGAGTATTTTTCCAAAATGAAAGCAGTCTTGTCTTCTCTATTCTCAGTTTTAGTATCCAAAAATAACGTCAAAGTATCCTAAGTACAAATTAGCTCAGGATAACAGAACAACTGGTGTTCATATATCTCTGAATATTCCTTTTAAACTCAAACTGGACAATTAATGTTGAGTATTGACAGAGTAACGATTACGTGACAAGCAGTGTTGTGAATAAACCATAACCAAACCTAAACCATAGAATCCACAATTTCTGCTTTAAGACTTTGATGAAGTGGTCAAAAAGGACTAAGCCTCAGACCAAAGGGCAGTTTGTGGTGTTAATGTGCTAAGAAAACAAATGGTCTAGACACACTAGGCTAAGTAGGTGTGAATATAAACTTCTAAACTGCAACTGTGCTTTGTGGTTCAGCTTTAAGACAAGTCCTTGTTGTGCAAGCGTACCTTTTTCTTCCTTGTTATTCCTGATTTCATTTTCTTGTTTTTCCACTACAGGTGCTGCCACAGGTTCTTCAGGCTCAGGAACCTCAGGTGTTGGCTTCTCCTCTTCTTTTTCTTTCTCCTTCTCCTCCTTTTCTATCTCCTTTTCTTTCTCACTCTCCCTTTCTTGTTCTTTTGCTTTTTCCATTTTTTCTTTTTCTTCTCTCTCTTTTTCTAGCTCCCTCTCTCTTTCTCTTTCTTTTTCCTTCTCCCTCTCTTTTTCTCTCTCCCTCTCCTTTTCCCTTTCTCGCTCCCTTTCCCTTTCCCTCTCCCTCTCCCTTTCTCTTTCTCGTTCCCTTTCCCTCTCCTTCTCTCTTTCCCTCTCTCTCTCTTTTAGAGGGTCATCCCGGGAGGGTTTTGTCACGCAGCCAAATTTCTCATTTAACCGTTTTAGCTTTTCTGCACAAGCTGCTTTTCTTTGTTCTTCCATTCTTCTTTCTTCCTCTTCACGTCGCTTGCGGGCTCGCTCAACCGCAGCCGATATCTCTGACTGCTGCCTTCTCCTCTGCTTCCAGATTTCATCTTCATCTGGTACTGGTTTAGGGGGAAAGGGACCCTGTCTTCCTACCTGACGATCAGGAGGAGGGTGCTGCAATATCAAAATCAAAATCAATAAATTCAGCAGAAAACATATTATACCAGTCAATTGAAATAGTATATTTTAACTATTTTACAAAACTTTTACTTGGATGGCATGTTTGCACAGCAAGGTTTGGAAGACATAAAGCAGGTCCCTGCCTTCCTGCTCCAGTTCTGACTCATGAAACCCAGGAGGAGTGGTAAAAAGATTCAGCTGGCCTCGTGCCACACCTCTCCCATCACTGCTAGGATGCCAAGGTGACAAATATCATATTAGTTTGGTTACAGTCCACTTCATCCGAGAGACTCAGGGGAGAGCACAGACAGGACTCCCCACCAAGGAGCCAGAGAAATTCAAGAGACCTTAGGATACCACAGAGATTTTAATAATGACTGCTGAAAATTGGCAACAGGCTACCACCTACAAATTTCACTAGAGACATCCTCTAACTCCCTCCATGACAGCATCGAAGAGTTGCATGCAAGCAAATAAAGACAGCTCTAATTTTTCTTACCGGTGGTAGAATAGATTTTGGATGAAGAGCAGGACCACCTCTTTCGTGTATAGAGGGCTGTGTTGGACCTCGGTCCTACAGGATTGAATACAGTATTAGGGTAAGCAAGTTTGCAGTGATAGCCTGTCAAATTTTGGATTTACTGTTTTCTACTGCATTAAGCCATCACATCCAGCAAACTACTCTCCACCTGATATAAATACATATACAAAAGAAGGCAAGAACATCTCTATATCCTGTACTGAAAGCTAAACAATTATTTTAGAAATGCCTCACATCCAAATACCAAACTTTACGCTACTGCACTGTTTTTCTCAGAATTAATGTAGTGTCAAATCCTCAAAGGCTGTAAAGCTCTTTATATAGAGATAAATAGTAAAACAGATTCAGCATCCCCAAACCTTCACCATTATAAGCATCACGTTTCCATGAAATTTTCCAACATGGCTAACAATAGTTATTAATCTTCCTCTACTACAGGATAATCCAAAAAACACACTGGCTAAACTGATAAATTCTGTATTGTCTCTGTAGAACATTTCTGAGGAGCCAAGCTGGCCAAGTTGTGCTGAAGAAAGTGAATCATGATATAAAAATCAGGAAAGATGTATAGGCCAACAGGGCACATTTACCCAGTGCCACTATAAAACAGGACACACGGGAAAACACAGCTTCATTCCCTGTTACAGGGCATGGACAGACAGAAGTATCAAGTTAAAGTTTGTCAGTTAAGTTACAGCAATTGGCAGAGTTCATAAAGACATGGTTTAAGAACATGCCATTTTTATTTTGTAGCTAGAAGCAGTTAAGCAGCACCAGATCAGTTAGAGAAGCAGATAAGCAGTAGCAACTAATACTTTCACTTATGGTTGTAACCTTAATAGACCTGATAATTTTGGAAAGACACCTGAGTCCAGTCTGTTCTGGTAAGGGTTTCCCCAGACAAGATGAAGTTAAAAAAAATAAATAAAATACAAACCTGATCAAGCTGAGGGGTTTTGCCATAGGGTGCTTTGGTTGCTGCTGTGGAAACCTGTGTGGCAGACTTTGTCTGCTCTTCTGCTTCCTTCTGGTCATCGGGGCTTTGAGAGTCTTTTGATGGTGTTTGCTCATCACTGCACACGAAGAAATAAGGAAAATGAAAGGTGTACTCCACCAAAGTATACGGTGACTTACTTTCTATCCTCAATCTTTCTTAAGAAGAGTAAAAGTTTCTGACCATCAGAACTATTTCTACCGTATGCTTAACTGACTTTAGCATACAAACAGTTAAACATTTATTACAATATTGTATTATTGGAATAAATGTTGTCAAAATGAGTAGGCTTTGGCTCCTTCAACTCTCCCAAAAGCTAAGCTAATTACATGCCATTCTTCTAAATCCAGCCACACTAACTTACCCACTTTCCTTCTCTTTTTGACTACTTCCTTGCTCATCATCATCACTGAAGTTCAGCTGTTCAGTGTAATCCACTTCACTCTGAGCACCTGTTACATAAACAAACATTCAACTCATGTTTCAGAAAGATTTAATGCTTCAGAAGAAGCTTCAGAAGAAGATTTCATGCTTCAGAAAGATTTAAATGAAAAAAAGTCCACCTGATGTTCTCACCTGCCCAGCCCTCATCAGCCTCAGCATCTAGATTATCAAATTTATCTAGTTCTTTAAGTTCACTAGCACTAAGGATGGATGGGCGCTCAATAGGTTCTGAACACCAGGAAGGTGGTCCTCTTCCCCTTGGCCCTCTGAAACAGAAACAGAAGCAAAGGCCACTGTCACCATCCAGCAACACGAACAGAACAAAGTCAACTTGTGTGACAAGCAATAATTTCAAGTAGACAAGACACAGGATATATCATATGTGGGATACAAAGCAAGCACTGTATTTCAAATAACAACTGCTACGTCACTCACCCCTTTGGTTTCTTACTAGTTTGGAAGGTTTCTGAAGATCATTTCATAATGGCAGAGTAAAAGCTACAGCCTTGTCTACATACTGCACAACAAGCCTGATGCTCTGTGCTGTTACTTGATAGCTGAAATCCACACCTTGCATCTTGTGCAGCACGTACACAAATCTGACAGTCAGATCAACTTACCTCAGAGATATTTCCTCACACTTTCCAAGCTTTCCCCCTTGTTTATGGTTCTCTACCCTATGCCTGCTCAAGCTCTCCCAGTCAACACCTCAGCTTCTCCTGCCACAAACCCAGACCATCTGTCAAAGACCATATCTCACTGCATAAAGAATTCCCTGTTCTTTCATGCACGTGCACAGCCACTTCCAGCTACAATAACACAGAGGAAGGAAGATAGTTTTAACATACATCAGAAAAGCATCCCCAAATGAAAGCACTAAGAAGTGGATAATTTCCTCAAGTTTTGCAGCTGGCCAGATGTGGTTTTCAAAAAGTTCTGCAACACAAGTGACCGTGGCATGGCACTGCTCTGCACAAATCAAACTTGTGAAAAATCTAGACAGTGATAGTTAAGCTGTTTATAATTATATTAGCAGGCTACTTAAAAGTTACAGACAAGTTCACGCCCGTACAAGTGTAACACTTCAAAGTCGCTTACCTGCCAGGGTCAGAATTAGGAAACCTTGTTGGACCTTGCATGGAAGGAGGATATGCCATTCTTGGATACTGATTAAACATCTAGGAAAGGTTTTTAAGAGGAATCATTTGTTAAAATATCACTATATTAAACACACGGATAACATTAAAGGAATGATCATGGAAGTAAAGAAACATTTTTCACTTGGGACAGTCTGCTAATGAGAAGCGTGTGAAATTAAGCCATCAAAGCAGAATGACTATAAGCCTTGATTAGCAGTACATAATTACCACTTTCTCTTCAGCAGGCTGCTAGTTGAGTAGAGTAATTGCACACTTACATAAGGGGGCATCATTGCCCTGTACTGAGACGAGATCGGTGGTTGCTGCTGACCATTCAGCTTGGGCTGAGGGATTTGTGGTAGTCTCTTGTCTGCTGCCTTCTGGGCATCGTTTTGTTCTCCAGGTGCTGCAGCATTATCATCTTGCCCAGGAGTTTTAGCTTCTTGATCAGTTGGAGACCCAGGTGAGTTGTTCTTATTACCACCTTCTCTCCAGTTGGTATTATCTGCATGGGCAGAATCAGCACGAGGGAAAAAAGAAAATAAGAATAGACTTTATATTACAGAATCAGAGGCAAATAAAAGTAAAAAAATACTCTGCCTATTTAGTTTTCTGTGATACAGTAATCTCTGTATAGATGAGTGTTAATACTCAAACGAGCAATGACTACTCA
>JAVCKT010034154.1:0-11543 GCA_032273925.1 Rhynchotus rufescens
CAACACCCTAAACACCGTGTCACGCAGCTCGGTACCCCCTTGATGGAGAAGGAAGCAGCACAGCGCAAAGGAGAGTGGCAAGGCTGGAACTCCCGGCCACGAGGAATTTCCATCCCAAGTGAGAGCAGGGAAGAGATGGTCCCGTCGGGAACACCGGCTCCTGACCCGCATTCCCACCGCGTGCGCATCGATCGCCTCCGTCCTGCTGCGCTTTGAAGAACAGCCAGGCAGCAATTGCCTCCTCTGAGATGCTTTTTGTTCAGCTGCGCTTTTGTGCTAATCTCGGCTTAGTAAATCCATTAAGGATCCTGGGCTGCTCTTTGTACTTCTGCCTTTGACTCTAACCTGAGGCATAAAATAAACACCCACGCCCTAAGGTGACAGAGAGACAGGTCTGAAGGTTGATCCCACTGGCTACAAGTGGGATCATTTTGGAGAATAAATGACAAATACCACATTGGAAGGAGGGAACCGAAAGATAGGCAAGAAAAAGACCACGTAATTCCAAGGCAAGGGGCATTAACCACATTGCTGTTTTCTCTCTGCGTGGCAAGCCAAGAAAGTAATTCCTTTAAATAATGCGGGAATGCTCCGGCTTCATGGCTAAGCCTCGGGTGATGGGAGGCATATGTATTCGCCAGCATGAGGAGCTGGAGCTCTCGGCACGAGCGGAGCTGCCGTTTGTCACCGTCACGTCAGGGGACGTGGGGAGTTCTGCTTTCAAACACTGCCAAAGCCGAGGGCACGGGTGAACGTGCACTGTGATAATGCAGACACCGGAGAAAAGGGACAGATGGATTCAGATTTGCTGGTAGGGAAAGGGATGACTGCATAAAACCGAGATCTCAAAGTGCAAAGATGCTTTAATCCTTGACGCTTTAACCCTCAAGCCTCTGGGACGACCACTTTGTGCAATCTCAATCATCAAGGCCCAGAAAAAAGCCCGTTCATAGCAATGCTGCAGACCTTGAGTTTGTTCCACCAGCTCCACCACCCATGGAGGGTCACTGGAGATGGCATTTGTCCACCCAAGCACTGTCCCTGCTTTGAAACAACCAGATTATACACGTTTCTCCCGAGACATTTCTAAAGTGTGGACATTTCACAGGGTGGATGGAACGGTTGGCACCCCGGTTCACACCACATGCTATGGCTATAGGTGACTCTCGGGGCCCTTGCTCCTCAGCAGCCCCTCTACCTGGCCCCGTGGATCCTCAGAATAGGAATCACTCCTGCCCATGGCATTTACTCCGGATCAGCTTCCTTGAATGGGTGGCTAGAGCCGCAGGCCAGCGGCTAAAGGTCTCAAGGAAGAGCCAGAAAACTTGGAAGAGGAACTAGGAAGAGCCAGAAGAGCCCTCTGGGTTAACACAGAAGAGTAGAAGAGGAAAAGGGATACAGCTGAGGTACTATATATAAATATAGGTATTTATACATAAATATATGTAAATATACGTATATTTATATATAGGAAACAGGGACTCCTACAGTAAGCAGAAATTATTTTAAACAGGGCTTAACACCAACCTAAAGAAGTATCACTTAACACCAAAGACACTTGACTGCTTTTTCTTTTGAGAAGCTCTGGCGCTTCTTTGCCTCGAAGTCACAATCAAACCCAAGCTGTTTTTCTACCAATTAACACACGGCACATTCTGAAGGAGACCACGCTCGAGGAGAGCGAGCCCTGCCTGCGTTAAACCTTTGGTATCTCCTTGGGGAACCTCAACACCCCCACATCCCCTCTGTCCCTTCAGCGAGAACGAGAGACGGTCAAATCTTTGGAGTGAGGGCACCAAGGGCACAGCTTTCAGGGCAGTGTTTTTGTCTGGATTCAGGCTATTATCTCCCCTCTGCCAGCAGCAGCAGCCTGCACTGCAAAGTGAATCCCCACAATATGAAGGAACAGCAGCCGGTCTCCGCGTGCAGCGGCTGAAAGGAAGAGATATTATTGTTCCAGGAGCCAGGATGCACACGCCTTCCTTTAGGAAAAGTCTGAAACACCTTTTAGAGCCAATGGATTTCAGGTTTCTTATTCCTACCAACTGTCTGGGTCACCCACTGCATCAGGCAGGATTCATCTACTGAGTGAAATTCCCTGCTGATCTATAAACTCTTTCAGTTAGCGATGACGCACGGGCAAAACTTGGGAATCCTGGTGTTCTTAGGATGATGTTATCCCTAAATATTAGGTGTAGCGCCCTAAAATCGCTGCCAAGGTGATGTTAAGCTTTGACCTACGCTGCTTTTCTTTCTCTACTCAGTGTTGGTGGTTGGTGACAAGTCTTGATGCGCTGAGTAACTTCCCCTGGGAAGGGAAAAGCACCGCACGAGCTGCAGTAACAGGGAGCTCATCTCGCCGATACAGAACCCGACGGTTTTGGAAAAGAAATCGGAACAAAAATCATAAATAATCCCAGAATCAAAAAAAAAAAAAAAAAGGGGGGGTGGAGGTGGGGGAGAGAGGGACCTCCAGGCATCAAAAGCAGCTTTAAAGTAGGACCTGTGGCCCCAGCTTGTCAAGCCCCAAACATCAAGGCCCATGTGTGTTTGGTGCTATCAGAACGTTCTCCAACGCATTCATACGAGAGCTCGTGCTGAGACCAAAGGCACAAGTTCCCACCCGCTGCTTTTACCTGCATTTTTTGGCAGCAGTGGGAGAGAGCCGGTATGTCCTGTGCGGTCTGGTCCAAAATCCTATGCTTTACCTTTCTAGTCAAGGAATTAAACCTTTAAAACTGCAGCCTGTGGCGAGCAGTAAATCAGCGTGCTGCTTTATGGGTGTTTTTGCCATAAAGATACAACGCTGTTCTATTTATAAAGGTCAAGTAAATCATATGCGGTCTGCAGAGCTTCAGCATCGCTGTATTACTAAACCAGATTATTTTTATAGTTAATCCTTTCCAGCAGCTGTAGATTGGTCCTTTCATGGGGGACAGGGGAAGAAAAAATAATAATATTTTTACCTCTTCGTTTTAACCTCTTCGTATTCACTTGGGGCATGCGAAGCATTCTGCATGCACCGAAGGCAGCGCAGCCACTAACGCCTGTTCTTCAAATTGCTTTGAATTGCTGAATTTGTTTTGCAACACTTGAACAGGTTGTTTGGATAAGCCAGAGTTGCAAATCCCGCTCAGCTGCAGAGCATTTTAGGGCAAGGACAAAGCTCTGCGTTACTTTGTGGGCCAGGCCACAACCTGCAAAGAACACGGAGGGAGTGGAAAGGGGTTAAATGTTTAAAAAAAAACCCTCTGCTTTCAACCATCTGCCATCTTTCCAATAGCCGAATTGTGCCCCAGTGTTCAATATTTTCATATTAATTATTGAGGAGGTCTGGAAAAATCATTCAACAACATTAAACTGTCAGCATTACTGTCTCGAGCCTGCCTTGATTTTGTTAGGAGCTAGAATTTCTTTTAATCTTTTCCCAATGAACCACAATTTCAACATAAACAAGTTTGATGATGATTTTGCCACAATAAAAATATACAGAGGCAGCTGCCTAAGACCACTTATGCCATGCAGCTAATAGCACTTAAGGAGATGCCAGTGCTGCAAAAAGCCCTTCCAGGACTCCCACAATTCAGCAAATGAATGAGGAAACATAGAAAAAACATCTAAACCAATCTCAGCGACATCGTTTCTCATTAAATGCTGTGACTGCCTTTGACTACGACCATCATATAATAAAGTAGATGTATATATAATCTTGCCCAAGCAAGAAAGAGAAGCAGAGGCTCCTGCCGGGCCCTGGCGAGCAAGGAGACAACAGGCAGAATTGCTACCTGCAGGTGCCTCTGATTTCCCTTCTCATAGGCCAGAGGAAAAATGGAAAACAGGCCAAGTTTTCCCAATTTTATCTCCTCTAAACCACCAGCCGTCACCTTCCTGGCATCTCTAACAGCAACGACACCGGTTTTAAAAATCCCAGTCCCCCACCAGGTTATCAGGAATACAAGAACCCTAAGCAAATCCGCCCTTAAGCAACACAGGTATTAAATGATGTTACTTAAATGGAAACTTGAGCAGGCTGAGTTTGTCTTGTGTGAGGAGAGGGGAAGGAAAAAAACAAAACAATGCCTGTGAAGCAGGAGCCCAATGGGTACCCAAACCACGCGTTTCTGGTGAAGCCCCTGCCTTGCAGTTCACATTTTGATTTGCTCTAAAATCTAACTTCAAATTTCCAGGTACCCATCCACACAAAGGGATTAGAGCTAGCGCTGCCCAAGAGGGAAAAATCAAGAGTGATGAGTTAATAAAAGAGTGACCGTTTGTTAATAAAAGCATCAGTATGCCTGCAAAAAGCAAAATCAAACCAGTAAAATAACTTGATACGATGCTCAGGCCACTGCTGAGGTTACGAGAGGAGTTTTATGGGGCCATGTGAAACCCTTTTCTTCAGGCACAGAGAAGCAGTTGCAGCTCTGAGGGCTGCCTGTCCTCATCTCTCCCAGCAGAAGGCTATACTGCTTACTTTTTAATAAAATAGAATTAAAAAGAAAAAAAAAAAAAACCACTTCTGTAGCAATGAAAAGGGAGAGCTCGCCATCCCTTTCCATGCACACGCTGCTGGGAGGAAAACAGCCTGTTGCAAGGTTAAAAACCACAAGGGACACCAGATGCAGCAGCTCTAAGGGATGGTTATTACTCAGCCTATATCTCTTAGTCCTGGTAGAGTGAGTTTTTGCATGTTAGGTAGTACCTACGTTTCAAAGTAGCACCTCCTATGGATAGGGACAGGGCTACAGAGCATAGGGAACCCGTACAGCAAAGTTCATCCTTTTAGAGTCTGTAACACATCTCCTTTCCCTAGCAGTCAGAATTACTCCTTTTATTTTTTTTTCATTATTATTTTTTACAAAGAACAGAAGCCATGAACAACCAAGGCATTTGCAGCCAGCACAAAGAGCTGTTTTGGGGGCGTGAGGAGGAGGGTCAAAAGCAAAAAATCTGTTTATCTGACACCTAAATATAGCCCAGTTAGCAGAGTGACCATTTTTTCCCCCTGCTCCTTGCTCCTTCGTCTATATTTAGCCACTGCAAGGAGCCAGCTGCGGCATCACCGTCTTACTCCTTTTCCTTGTCGGGCCCAGAACAAACCTCTGCTGCCAGAGCGGGGTGATAAAATGAGGCTCTCGGCTGGAGCACCAGGACAGACCCTTGAGCTCGGCCTGGCGCCAAGCAGTTCTGCTCCAAGGTGCCTGCTGGCGAGCCCAGCAATCAAAGGGGAAGGAAACATCAGTTAGTTATACGTGTGTATATAATACATATATATATATATTTATACCTCTATCTCCCTCTCTCTCTCTCTATATATATATATATATATCAATATTTTCAAGTTGCAAACAGTGTTTCAGCATTTAAACCAGCTCCAAAACATTACTTTTGTTAAACATTCACATAGCTGGGCACATGTAGGCAGTGCACGTGGCAAAGAGCTGCTCTTCTGCACACTGAAAACCCCTCACACACACCAGGCACAAGGAGCAATGGGGTTTATCCCTCCCTGATGGCTTCAGCCGAAGCCTGGGCACTCAGGACTTGCTGGATAGAGAGATGACTGTCACAGCAGTGGCGGATTTGCCTCCTGGGATGAGCACAAGCCCAATTTAGCTCCTTAGAATGCCTTGCCGCATGCCAGGTATGTTTTTTAAAAGTATATGCCACAGGCAAAAGCAGAGCTTTTTCCTCAGGGGGAATAAAAAGCCATACATATTCTACATGTATTTTGCCAGTGCTTTCACGCTAATTTGCTGGGGTAGCTGGCTTTTATTTGCAATACAGGCACCGGAGGGAAGTGCACTTGAGTCTGCAGAATAATCCTGAGAAAATGGAATTGGGATGTTTGATGGCCATGTCTGAGCAATGTCCGTATTGTCAATAAAAATGAGCAAGAAAAGCAGACTTTTGGGTCTCCTGAGAGCGCGCAGGGCACAAGAAAGGTTTAGCAGGAGGAGATATCTGTGGAAAGAAGAAGAGCTGCCGGGAAGCGTAAGGTTTGGGAGATGACAGGGCCACGTCTACCGTCAACAGAGCCGGGGCAGGATGGGTGACTTCCAGGCGCGAAAAACCTGGTGGCCTTGAGATCTGCCCTGTCTGTGTCCCGGTGTTCCAAGACTCTTGACAGGAAATTCCCGCAGCTGGGAGCAGATGAGGCCTCACACACCTCCTGTTTTGGATCAGGAAGCCAAGAGAGAACCAGGGACAACGGTGAAGGAGAGGCAGAGCCTTACACCAAGTGACAGCTTTTGGGGGGATCAGTATCACGGTTCCAAAATCAGTCAAAATATCCACTTGGGAAAAGCGCAGGATATTCCTTGCCTAAGATATCATTTCCTCAATGCTAAGTGTCTCAAAAAGTAACTTAAAAATAATACAAGCTAGGTACTATTGGGGAACTGGAATGTAAACCTTACAAGGCCCATCCAACATCTACTAACATGACTCCAGTTTATAACATCTGCCAAGAACCCGCCTACGGAATCTTTTTTGCCTTGGAAAAAAAATAAAACAAAATAGAGATAGGTTCATTTTGATTAAATCTGCAGTAGAGAAAAGAAGAGAGAGAGACACTAGAGCCACTGAATAGAATTTCTGGTCAAAAAATAAGAAAGAGCCACGATATTCTAGAGATGAAGCCATTACTTATTTCCTTGCAACGGATTCAATTTTTTCCTCCTGTATCTGGAAATATAACTGCAATATTTCATTTTGGGCCTACAGGTGCTGAGCAAGGCTCTAGGTACGACCCTGGTGGCTCCCTATTTCAGCTCTATTTGGCTTTCCAGTAAAAAAGGAACAAAAAAACCTGCAGAGCAAGATCAGCGGCCTGAAGTTAAAGAAGAGCCAAGATCCGCTCAGTGACGACTCTTCTCAGCATCTCCCCAAGCAGCAGTGAGGAAAAAGGCAAGCCAAGAGCGTGGGTCCATGCTCCATTTCTCTCCTGTGCCTGGACCACAACGGGGAAATAAGAAGCAATCAGGTGCCTGACGAGCAGGAGGTGGGCTCTCCCCTCCGCGCGAGTCGCGTGTTATTAACAGGGTGTTCTATAAAATAGGGGTAAGGATGCAAAAGGGGGGGAAAAAAAGTCATTCGGGTAAATACCTGCTAAGTTGAATGCTCAGATGAAACTATTTGCTTCAAGATGTAAAGTCACAGTTCTAAGTGAGCTCGCTCTGGGTATTATATGACTCTTTGCCTCTGGCCACGGTGCCACTTGGCTCCTGCTTTGTCCGCAGGCACGACTGCTTTTGGGTAAGGGTTGATAAAAAGCAATGGGCAACTTTGGGGAAATATCCCCTAAATGAGGGGATTGGAAACTCCCTCTCAACGCACAGAGGGGGAACAGAGTGGCTTGTTTTAGGGAGAGTGCAGATCCAATGGGAGAGCACCGAGGAAGGAGGAGCTTTGGGAAACGGAAGAAAATCACCAGCTTGTCTAGGAGGATGTTACTGCAGTCAACGTGAGGGGCGGTTCAAAGCAACGTTCGTTTATTTAATGGCATTATTTGCCTGGCCTTCAGGTTAAGGACAGCTCCATTCAGCACCTGGCTTCTGCCTGGATCATCCAACAACCGATCCCACCTGCACAGAGCGTCAGCCAAGCTCCTTTCCGTGCTCTACAAAGACACTAACGAGAGTCCCAAACCCGCTGCATTTGGCAGCAGGAAGTTCCCATTAGGCAGCTTAAACAGCAAAAGCTCCAACAGATCTTGGGGGCCAAGTGACACCAGGGGGTCAGGGAGAGGGGGGTGACGATAGCCCCAGGTTTCTGCCACGCGCTGCCGGCTGCCGAGTCTGGATGCCACTGACCGCCAAAGCAGCCGAAGCCAAGAGCATTTCTGCACTCCCCGAGTCCAGCCGACTTTGGAAGAACATCCTCTTTGGGCTACCAGTACCAACGTCAGGTCACTTGGTGTTTTCCTAAAAGCCAATTCGCAGGGTGGATTTGTGCTCCTGCAATGCTCATGGATGCATGGATAAATGACACAGTTGTCATTACTTATTTGCCTCAAACACTGGAGTATCGTTTAACTGAAAATACGTGGGTATTTCCAGGACGCTCCCTGCATTTTCAGGCTTCTCAGACAGCGATAGTGTGAGCCCTTCTATTAGCTCAGATCGCCCCGCCATCAGAATATTAAATAACTGAACAAGACCTGGGACAGAGCCATGGCATAGGCTGCCCAGGGAGGCTGTGGAAGCTCCATCTCTGGAGGTCTTCAAGATCTGCCTGGGTGCAACTGGTGCCCCAGGCTCTGGGTTTCGCTGCTGGAGCAGAAGATTGGATTGGATGATCGCTAGAGGTCCCTTCCAACCTCAATCATCCTGTGATGACAGGCCTGGCAGGATATTTTTCCCCATCTACTTCTAGCCTGGGTCACAGCGAGCTGGTCCAAGACTCTCCAGACACCTTGGACAAATACGCCGAGGCATCGACTCAAGAAGAGTTCGAAGACAGAAACAGCTCCAAAGCAGAAAAAGGAGAAATAAGGAAAGGGGTTGTGGGGTGATGGGGTTTTTTTTCAGGAATATCGCATCTCAAGAGGATTACCTACCCTGAGATGCTCCTTGTGGGGATTTTTCCCAGCAGTGGAGCCTCTTTTTCCCAGCCGCGACACCCACTGCTTGTGCAGGGCCCCATCCTGTGCTGGGCACCCGCTCACCGTCCCCAGCAACTTTCGTGCTCACTGCCGCCCCTTTCCTAGGGATAAACGACTTGGAATCGCCTCATAGAAAGGGCTTGCAGGCTCCTCCGCGCTCCTTGTCTTCTCTTCGCATGGGGATCCTGCCAAAAAGCCCCTCATTTTTGCTGACGTGCTTAAAACCCCCGTACCAGGAGCATCCACCAGGTAACGCAGACGGCAGGGGAAAAGCTAATTCTCTAGAAAGCAAATCTACATGTAGGCTTCATGATTTAAAAAAAGAACAATTTGGAAATTAACCTGTTAAGCATCTGCTTGCTGGGCTTCTGGAAGACTTCTACTTCTGTTTTGCATATAAGCAGCAGCAAAGTTTCAGGGGGATTTTGTTTTAATGACCTGCTGTATTACATTACGCTGCCACAAGTGGCACCTGGAAGCAGCAGAAATCCAGGGCAGTGACCAAAAATCACGTAAAAGTAACAGAAACTGCAGTTTAACCTCTCGGCCAGTAGTCAAGCGAGTCACCAAGCAAAGAGTTGTCTTTAACGCCTTGTCCGACTAATTACTTTTGACCCTTCTCTTTGAAAAAAGCCTCTTCCACTCGTTATCACACACATATATACGGGCATGCACATATATATATATATATATATATATATAAAGCTTTTTCTCTTTTCTGAGGTAATGTAGCAAGAACACTGTTTACAAAGGGATTCACTGATATTTAGGCAAATACGCAAAACCCTAAACGCCTTCCCACATATTTCTGCTTAATTATTTAACTACTACAATCGCTTAAAAACATGCTGCTAGCTAGAGTCCAAGAAAGATGGGCTCGCTTGCCCCCAAAGAAGCAATTTAGCTGTCCAAGGGAATTGATTAGATCCCTTGTATGTGTGTTGTACTTTCCCCGAGGCTATGCAACAAAATGTGTTTAAATAAATAAATAAAGAGATGTTAAATATGACTTACGGAATGCCTTCCCTTCCCCCCCCCCCAAAAAAACATAAAAAAATAGAAAAATGAATCCACAAGATTTTGGCAGATTTCCTAATTTCACATTCAAAGCTTTTTTTAACGTTTGTTAATTCATGTAAACACAACGTTTTTTCATCTTCCTCAACATTTTCTCTATCTCGCTTGGGTCAAGGCCAGCCTACACATCATCATGGATGAGGGCAGACCAGGCCCTCCAGATCCCTCGTACCCTATAGCACCATATTTGCACTTTTATTATTGTAAATTTGGAAATATGCTGATTTTGCAGCCCTCAATAAGGATACAGCAGGCGCAAAAAAGGAAACACTCTTTCTACAACGCCTGGGCATTTTCCCACTATAAATACAGAGTAACCAAGGCAAGGAAGGAATCAGAGCTTTCCAGGGCACAAAAGGTGTCGGTGGGTTTCGCAGCACTACTAAATCTCAGCAGGTTGAAGCAACCGCTGGTACCAACCAGGTCTCATGGGCCGCTCGATGCCAACAGGCCCTTGGCGACCAGCGAACACCCCACAGAAAGTCACAGGAGTGGAAAACCAAGCAGAGCAGTGAGTTTCGGAAGCAGGAGATGAGATAAGGGTTCCTCGGGGCATTTTTTTGTCCACCCTGGAAGATGCTCCAGCTTTCACAAGCCTTCACCCATTTCACCCGCTTGCTTTACTCTTGTTCCCTCTAATAGGAGATCCACAACTCTCACTTTGGGCAACTTCCTCCTAGTCGCTCAAATACAAAGATGGATAAAAATGCCAAAATCAGAATTTTCTCACCAAACTTCACTCGGAAAAAAATAGGAAAAAAAAAGTGGCAGTTGAGGGGGGCAAGACGTCACCCTTTGTATCTTTTAGGTATATAAAACTCATGAAGGCCCAAAGTCCACTTTCACACCAGCAAGGCAACACAGCAGTGAAGCAGGAATCGCACACTCCGAAACATATTTTAAGCATCTTGCTTCTTTAAGCAACTTGCTTCTAGCAGTTCTCCCTTCATTGCTGCCATAAGTGGCCAAATGCAACACCAGAACACCCTGAAGACGCCATGCCTTGGTGTTAATGTTACCAGGACCAGAGGTTGCTTCCAAGTACCTGGGAGTCGCATTTGGGTCTCATGTGGAAATGCAGGAGAAAATGCACAATTTAGGCGCTCAAAGTAGGTGAGGCCAAGTAGGTGTTGCTGGCCCCTAGCTAATCTAGGTAACTTTTTAATACAGGAACACATATATGAAAACACCCCAGTGTCACTCTTTTCAGCTTTTTTTTTTCTTTTTACATAGCAAGATAGCAAAATAAAATAAATTGGAATAGCACTCAGTCTGTATATTTGTAAAGAACTTGCTGCTGATATAGATTCCTATATTATACTCATGAGCTTGCTATTAGATATTTCATATAAAGATTTTTTGCTTGAGTGATGGTTATATTATTGGTTCCTACATTTATCTGAAACCTGGCATTCCTGATATGCAATGTTGTGTAGCTCTGTGCTTCACTTTCAAACTATGTGAGTTCACACCCCTTGAGCTTTATTTTAAGTTTGGTTTCAGTAGGACTGCAAATCTGCCTACTTTCATCAAGTACTGTGTCAAGCCTACAAATTTTGCATGATTTTGATGCATAACCATAAATCAGCCCAGGTATGCTGAAAACATCCGTAAGCTTTAGCATACCTTTTGTTAAACTTGGTCTGACATTTGCATTTGTAAGAAAATACAGTACAAGGGAACTTTGCAGGTCTCAAATTGTGGATGTTACATACAGCACTCTCAATAGTTTAGACATAGGGACATATGTGACCTGTCATTAAATGGTAATTCATCTACTGACAGTTCAATGTCTGAAGTGTGCTGTCTTTTCCTCTATAGAACTAGTGAAAAAATAACTCAGAGTAACATTTCACCAGGG
>JAVCKT010034157.1:0-12654 GCA_032273925.1 Rhynchotus rufescens
CTGTTGCTTTTTTATATTATTTAATTTTAGCAACTGTTCTTTCCATTTTGGGAGTAACTCAAGAAGATACAAAAATATATCATCTTCATAGATCATTCCATAGGTCATATGTCTCCTACTCAGAACAGAGAACTATGATTTTATTTATTTTAGTTTGTTTTTACATTGTGTTAATTCTCTCTTTTCTGTTTTGGGGACTACTTTAATACCTAACATAAAAAGGAATATGGTTTTCTGTACATATTCAAAGATATATACTTTTATAACTTTAGCTATGGCCATTATCATAAACAAATAGACAATATTTAGTTACCATTTTTCTTTCTGCAAATATTTTTGGTTTGTTATCTTGTTATGATAACATCTTAGGCCACATCTAAATATATATATTTATTCATATATATATATATGAAATATATCTATTTCATTTTTTATTCCATCATTTGGCAGCAAATTACAAATAACAGTTTTTGCACTTTTCCCTGTACAGCTACTTATTCCTTATTTTTCACAGGCCTTGACTATAAAATGAAAGACAATTGTAAAAGAGTAACGTCAAGGCCAAATGCCTCCATATTCTGAATTGATCTTTTAAATGAAACTGTTAATAAAAATGGTTCTATTGTATAATAAATAAAAATGTTTCTTCATATTCTGATGTGCTGAAGTTAGGTCTTTCTATGAATGGACACTTGAGAGCTGATCTAATATATTCATATAGTTTTTCCTTTTTTTGTAGAGAAGCATCATGGAAAAATGGTCTTTATCCCAAGGTGCCTTTAGTAATAAGTAGATAGGGTATTGTCATCCTCTGGGGGACTAATCATCCTCTTAGGGCTGACTAATACCACAGGATCGTTGTCTAGTCAGCTCTTCAGTCCTTAGGGATATTAGGACATGAGAGCATCTCAAATGAGGAAAAAGCACAGCAATAAAGATAGCAGAATTGATTACACTGGGGAGAAGAGTATGATACAGTTTTGTGGAGCTAGCTCCAGCCTTGCTAGATTTTACTTTTCTCGTTTAGCATGACCCTCTTGGATGTTGCCACAGTATGCTTTCCAGCTCCTTAGCTCAGAGACTAAGTGGCAGCACCTCCTCCAAAACTGAGGTGAAGTGCTTTGCAGTGCAAGAAAGCAGGCTGAATTTTTAAAGGATTTTGTGTAGCACTGGAGAAGTATGGCTTAGCTCTCTGCGAAGTGCACTCACCCACATTACCACACTGTGGAATCAGAGCTATTAAGTTCTACCCAGCTTTCTAAGTAATATGTGGAGGCAGCTTGTCATAGAATCGTAGAAATCATAGTCGTAGAAATCATAGAACTGTGTCATCTTCCACTATATTTTAGAGCAACGGAGGGCGATGGAGGATGTGTCAGGTCAGTATGGCTTATCAAGTCTCTTTCTGCAACAGCCAGGCTGCACCTAGCCCAGCTGCTAAAGAACTGCTGAGTGTTTTTGCATAAAGCTCATGACCTTCCAGAACAGCGGGTGTTTTGGAGCGCCCTGAACCAAGAATATAAGAAGCCTCTCCAGAATGTTTAGCAGCCGACCTCAGCTCAGTTTTTCTGATGCTGAGTTAAACTGATAAGTCGTATTGGATGTGAATTGATGCCATGAAGTCAGGTGTTTTTGCACCAAATCTGTGTATGCTTGGAACACACCAGAGGAATGACCAACCTGGCACAGCATCAAACCAGAGTTTGTGACTCATTCCATATCTCACTAGAGCAGCTCTTCACCTTTCCAGACATCACCTATCTCTGGAGATGACTGTTAAATTGCAACTGAGCCTTGTTAGTCTGGTGTCTCCACACCTGAACCCTCTGGCAAAATGTTTATAGTCATGAGCTGCTCCTAGATCCATAGGGTTCTTCAGGTCAGCAGTGGCTAATGCTGGCTTGGACTAAATTATGGTAGGCCCCAGGTCATTGAATGTTTGGTATCTGTATTGCCCTTTTTACTGGGATAGGTAGGGGTGGATTTGGTGGTATGTATGTTCCCAGGCATGGACATAAACAAGTATACCTGTCTGCAACTTGCTGCTGCTGTGACTTTGGAGATCCCTAAACACCATCCATCCCTCTTTACTGAAGAGATTGTGCTGCTCTGTGTTCTAAGTGGTGCTTTGAACATGTAGTTCCACTAACTGGAACAATAGGAGACAATTTACTGAACTACATACAGGCCAAGAGAAAATGGCATGAAGTTGCACTAGAGGAGCTTCAGGTTAGATATTAGGAGAAGTTTCTACATAAAAAGCATTGGAACAAGGTGCCCAGGGAAGTCGTGGTCATCATCCCTGGCAGTGTTCAAGAAAAATGTAAATGAGACAGTTAGAATCATGGTTTAGCAGGCATGATGTTGATGCATCTATAGTTGGACTTAATGATCTTGAAGGTCTTTTCCAACCATAATGATTCTATGATTCTGTATATTCATTTAGGTGTGTGAAAGGATGTATTTGTAGTCTAGAGTATACTTGGAAGGATTGTTCATGGCCCAAAAAAATATGTACTTTTTATGGCAATATTGTCTTCCGCGAAAAATCATTGATTTCCATTAAGGAAATAAAAGACATCTTAAATAAATAACTGCAAGGAAATAAATGCAAAAGAGAAACTTTGAGAACATGAAACAGTAGTGATCTGGATAGGTTGCATTAGTATTGGGATACACATCCTCAGATAATCAGAGCTCCAAAAATGCAGGGGATTTTCTAATTGGAGGTTATGTGGTCACTAGTATTAAGATTAATGCTAGGATTAAAGATTGATGTAATTTTGAGCACTATCTAAAAATTCTTTGAACCATCATAGAGAAAAGCTTAAGTCGGTTGAGTCCTGTATTCTGAATTGTGATATTGAAGTATTAGCTTCTTTGTTTCTATATACTTTCTTGAGTGGATTTTTGAAGACGGACACACGGTGCTAACGACTGTTCTGGTCAGTTCTCATTTTGACTCGCTGTGCGCTTGAAGGTTTGTGGTCCCCTCGGTGAAAGAGTTAATCCGCAGTGTTTGAAAACTTCCCAAGCTGGAGAACAGCAAAGCATGCCGTGGTCACAGTTGGATAATTTCACAGCAAAATCACTTTTTAATGAGAACTATATCAGCAGCCTCGGAGCTTTTGAAGTCCTTAGGTCTGGCCGATAAGCCTCCACACGGAGCTCATTGATGGCCAAGCACCGTTGGGCGAGCGGGCCCAACGGTCAGGGCCGGGCGGGAGTCCTCGCCGTTACCTCAGGGCTGCTTAATGGGCTGCACCTGTCACTTGGTAACGGCTCTAATCCACGGGCCGCATGGAGGTCAGCGGGGCAGGAAAGTGTTCCAGTGTCCAAGAACAGCCTGAGGAGTGATTTTACTTTAGCAACCTGTTGTACTTGTTAAACTCAAATTGTCGCTTCAATTCAGCTCGTGAGGTGAGCTTCTCAAAGTGGGAAGGTGGCAGAGAACTTGGAGGTGTAGCTACGTGGTTCTTCTTGCATGGCTCCCAAGGTACTGCTTAGTTAACTCATGCAGGTTACAAACCATATTAACTGTTAACTGAATAACTGTTTCAGTGAATAGAACACAAAACTTATATTGTAAACTGACCGATTTTTTGTTTATTCACAGTAGTCTAGGACAAATAGGTGCAGAATTCTCACTTAGGTGTGTTCAGGTTATCAACAATTTTCAGTTTAAGATACTAGTGTCTTAAATTTCCAGTGGTCTGGCAAGATAGGATCTAATACTGACCGTTGGATTCTCCATTCTGAAAATTCAATGAATCTTTAATTTGTACAGAGTCATACAAAATATTTGTGTATTTTTGGTCCAGTACAGATATTGATGTGAGATGAAATCAAAGTTTTTTCAGAGTTGTAATCGTTGCCATTTTCTGAGGGGAAGTGTAAAGGATTAAGTAGCTGTTTTCATAGCTCTGCAATCAATAAGATTGTAGAATATTGAAAAAAAAATACATTCACTGTGTGTCTGTGTTTTCATTCAAGCACTTCCTCTACACATTCACTGCCCAGTACCCTTTAGGCTCCCTCTGTTGTGTTTTTTCTTTTTCTTTTTTTCTCTTTTTCATTGACTGCTGAAATGGTAGTTCCTGCCTGTTGGCAGAAGAGGAGGCTTTTGAATGGTGGCTATTGTTCTGCTGCCATGAGAGCCCTCTGGCTAGGGGATCAGCGAGAATGCCTGCTAAGATAAAGTGACAATGTTGTCTCCTGTTCGTGGGAATCACTTACTGATAAATTATGACAGTATGAAAAGCCCTGAGGGTGGGCAGAGCTGCACTGTCCTTCATATATTGCTCAGCAGAATTCTTTAAAAGCTGTTTCATCCATTAATAGATATTAGGAAATGGAGTGAATTCTAAATGCACCTCGTGTAGTGATCTTTGTTTAGTTATACTGTTACATTTTATAAAATAGCTCTTGAAATATTTACAGATTACAGAGTTTTATTTTTATGTCTGTGCTTTTATATGTCACTTTTTAGATACCAGAATGTTTAAGGCACTCTCTATCTTTACAGGGCAAGGAGTTGCATAAAGTTTATTAAATAACTTTTTGCAGCACTTAAGCCAGTCAAAAGTTGAAAAAGGAAGTTCCTTTTTCTCTCATACCTGCAGATCTTTGCGTAATACAACTCCTACTTGCACATTAACTGTGTATAAGGATTGGTGTCTTCATTGTTTTATTCAAATTCTTGTAAAATATTCCAAAAGATACTTGACTTGGTTAAAATACAATATAACATTTTAAGTATTATTTGTGATTAGTAAAGGATTATATGCCTGTTTTTATACCTCCTGAAATAAAATATTTGGTATATTTCTGGAAACATTTTAGTATGTGCTGAAGGTTAGACTTCTCAAAAACTGATTTTACCACCATATAACACATACTTTTAGAAATTGTTGTAACTGTTTTGTCCATAGATACACAAGCATAAGATAAAATTCAGAAGTCTTAGGAACTTGGATTTCGAAAAAATTCTTAAAGATTGATTCACATGTATTTGAAGAAGAAAATATCATAATTTTCGATATATTTTTCTTTTCTATCTTGAGGGATTTATTATGTAAAATCATCACACTAATTATTTTTCATTTATTTCTATCAAAAAAGGCAAATAAGTACTGTTGTATTTGGATTGGTGAACTACAGTTGTTTTTGACTGCACAGTTTTTCAAGAGTAAAACCCTTGTCACACAAAATGAACAACAACTCTGAACAAAAGAATTCATCTCTGTGTTAAGTTCCCATTATGGTTGCACAGTTATATGGGTTACATTTCTGCAACTCATCAAGATTGTGAGATTATTCTTCTCCAACACTATTTTGTACGTAATCTATTTTTTTTCCCTGGTTATGCAGACAGAAGTTGATGCACAATTCAGGTCAGTCTGTCTTCAACTTCTGAAACTGTTCTGAATGCAGTAATTGTAATATGTTTTCTGCTGTTCCTGTCTGTAAGTGACCAAACCTCTGCAGCCCACACCACCCCGTTGCCCAAGGAGTGGAGGAGGTCTCTGCCACCTGCCAAGTGACTCTTTGCAAAGCTGCAGTTAGGGGGACTCTGGCCAGAGTCCTCAGACCTGCAGGTTCCTGCACTGCCGGAGGACAGCACTTGAGTTTCACACAGGGTGGTGAAGGGTGCACCAGCTGAGGGTCCTTACGTGACACATCTCGTGCAAGGGCAGGGTCAGTCACCTGAAGCTTTGCAGGCTCTAAAAGTTGTCCTGTCTGCAGCTGCCAGCATAGCTGGATGCCAGTGCAGGCTCCAGCTGTCCCTGGGACAAGAGAGATGGGGAATCTTGTCACAGGCTCTTTAGTTGGTGACTCAGTGAGTGTTCTCTGCCCTCTTTTCTGCTAGTATTCTCTCCAAACCTTATTTTTCCTTTTGTCAATGCTCCTTTGCACTTGCTTTTCTTACTTAAATTGGACTCAGTTATATTGCTATACAGCTTGGAACCTTGTAATTGTTGAGGAGAGAAAAACCTTGTTTTCAAAATGGTACTTAGATGGACCCGCGGAAGGAAGACTATTATTGTTGGAAAAGTGTCTTAAGGAATTCACAACAGAAGTAAAACTTTCAGTTTCTGTGATCTGTATGAAATAAATTCTGTTATAGTGTGAAATATGTTAAGATCTTTTGCTACAATCTGTCCTTGCTTTTCTGCTCACAGTTCATTCAAGAAGTATCTTTTATGCCAGCATGAAGAGTAGCAAAGCTTATTACTGTATTTATAGGGATCTAAAATTAAAGAAAACAAGTTTATTGTTGATATGAGTGGTCATTTGCTAGGTGAAAAAAAAAAGATTTCTGAAAATAAGATTTTTTTAATTATTAAAATCAAGATGGAAATGACTTGTAGTTGTATGAATTGACCAATAGTATAAATTCATTTTATAAATGTTGACCATATGTGTTTCTTATCTTGTGGCTGTCTATTAAAGCTTATATTCCCTCCACACAAGCACAAAGAAACAGACCAGGTAACGAAGCTGGTACATGCTGTAAATTAGTGTATTGGACATGAAGAATGACTTAAGATGGGAATAGTAGGCTAGTGACTGAACATGAAAATTTATTTCTCAAATCCTTGTAAAATAATGAGCAAGAGTGCCATTGACTGAGACACTGTTAACTTACCTAACTCTTTGTGATGGCTCTTTTTTCCTATCCCTACGGCCTCTGGTTGCACATTTCTGACATTTACCCTGACAATTTAATCCAGCTTTCCTCAAAACTCCACTGATTTATTGCACTATCCTGTAAGAAATTCAATTGAGCGAAAGTATAGATAGTTGGCTGCCACAAAAAGTGTTCTTAGGAAAAGGTTCAACAGACACTAGAGTGACAAGAAAGGAACTAGTGCCAACGAGCTAGAAGTACGGGAGGAAGGAGGAACAGATTAGGAGGGAGCAGTAGTACCAGATCTCATCCTTTCAGAGACAGTACCCTATTGATTCTGCTCACTCTGAGTGCAGGTGCACTTGAAATGAATAAAAGAAGACTCTTATTTTAACCAAATTGATTTCCCCCTCCCTTAAGTTTTTTTTTTTTTTTTTGAGAAAAAATGATCAATTTACTATTATTGTATCATGCTGAAAATCATGCCGTCTTTTGTGTGACATATGTGCTGCTGTGGGACTTTGAGTTTTGAATAGTTATTTTATATAATGTATGCAGATTTTTCTTTTTTTAATTGCACTCCTGTTGTTTGTTTGTTTTATTTTGTTGTTGTTTAACACTTTTTTTCCCCCGCCCTGAAAGCTGATTTGCTTTCTGGAACTGACCTTGCTTCAAGAGCTGTCACAAATTAGATTGATTTTTCTTTCTTCTTTTTCCACCCTTCCTTGTTGGTTGGTTGAGAGGTTGTATTAGCCACCTCCAGATTGACTTAGTAAAATTCTAAATATGAAACATAAATTTCTTAGTGTCATCGATGGTTTAATTTAATAGTTCTACTTTCTTATAGCAGGAACTTTTACAAGCTAATTTGTTTTGTATTGATTGCTTGCAAAAATATGCCAAAAATGGATTTCATTGGTACCTAAAGCCCAAAAAGAACCAAGCATTAAGCAATTCCTGATAATGAATCAGGAAAAAAAAATCCTGGATGCAAAATGAACCATGCTATGCCCTCCAACTCACCCTCCACCGAATAGTCTAGGGTTACACGAACTTTTTGCCGACCCATCATTAAAACTGCATTTTTGTCATGGCTGTCATAGGAGCTATGGATTCCATGATTTTCATGTTTTCTAAAAAATATCCATGACTTTTGACATTGTGTTTTTTTGCATGTGTGTGGGAGGATGTGATGGTAAACAGTTTGAACCATTTTCAGTGAGAACTTTCCGAGCTGCCAAGTTAAGCTCTGAGCTCCATGGGAAGCAAGTGGAGAACAGGAGCTCAGCAGCAGTTCCACAGTGACACACAGGATTAGGCATGTGAACTCGCAGTGAGAACTTCAATTCTTGTAGAATTAAACTTCCTCAGAAGGGTGCGAGGATTTTTATATTGCAATTTGGAGAGGTCCATAACTGAATATATAGCAGTCCCTTTTGCAGATCATTTGGTCTTTCTGTCTGTCTTTCCATGAAGTCAAGTACTTTGGTGTGGGAAAAGTGGCTTTGCACTGCCTTTCTGGAATTTTTAACCTTTTCTAGCATATGGTCGTAAAATGTTCTAAATAAGAGCTCTTAAACATGATTATTGGCTGCAAACATTTGAATCATTTTAAATAAATGCTATTTTCAATTCTGTTTTGATAATATAAATTGAAATATCAAAACACTTACTTTGTGGACTTTGTGGTTCCTGAGTTTGGCTGGGACCAATGTTTGCAAATAACTTTAGGGACGTATATTAAGATGACATTGGATTAAATAACGGTTTAGAAATTGAATCTGTTTTTACCTTTAATGCCTCCATCGTTCCCAATTGCTTGTATACATGTGCCCAGTGCCTTATCATTTGAAACGTAATAAATGTTTTGATGAAAGAATGGCTGTCAAAAAGCACACAAAAGTAATATGCAAGTAAGCTTTGTATTGCAGAATTGTCTTGAAGAGAAGGGGTTCACATACATGCATGAAATGCTTACATTAAAATTTGTTTGCTCTTGTCTCTGGTGATCTAATCTATGATGAAAAGAGAGGTAAAACCAGATAAGTTTAGTCAGGAACTGGTTTTAATTCATGCGTACTTTCTCATAATGAAGGATTTGTTTCATTTTGTTTTGTTTTTTTTTTTTTCATTCTCCTCTCTGTAAAATAAGGAGGTGGACTCCCAAAAGTTCATTTCAGTCTGACCTGTAGAGTCAGACAGTCATTTTGAGTCTTTATCTCAAGATTTGGCAAAAAGCATATTTTAAGCTTAGCCCCTTTGATATTCTGTCCCCATTCCATTTCTGTCACTGATTCCATAGAACTTCAACAAACTTCAAACAGGCAGGGGGAGAAAATTCTTCTTCTGCTTGTGTAGCATCTTATTTGGTTATGACTGTTGTCTTAATTCGGAACAGCTGATGCTTACGCTGCTTATATTTGTTAGGAGGATTGCAAACTTTTAGCCCTTAATGATAGACTGTAAAGGACAGGTATTGAAGCTGTGGTGAGATGAACTGTGCAGGGAAAGGGCACAGTTTCTTGGTTTCTGTGCATATCTTTGTTAATAAATAGGCTCAGAACAAGCTCCTGCTATTGAAGGTACCAAATCATACAGTCCTTTCCATAAGTTTATCAAGATTTATTTTAACGAAGACATTTTTTTTTCTCCCACAGTTTATATATATATGTATGTGTGTGTGTGTGTATATATATATATGTGTGTGTGTATGTATATATATATATTTGCTATATACATAGATTTTCATTGTAATATCTGGATATTCTTCTGTCTAATCAGAGTTTTATCTTGGCATGAGTTTCTGGAGAAATGATAGACTATTCCCAGAATGTCATTTTTTGTAATTAGGCTTTTCCAGAGATTTTAACCTAAAATCAGCACAGCTGGACGTATTCTCTTTTCTTAACTAACATTTCCTACGAAGTTGTCTTTTACTCTGTAGCTTCTCTCTTCACTGGCTTCCTCTGGATAATTTGCTTTAAAAAAAAACCCCAAACTGTCACCTAGAAGCTGCCTAGAAGCCCACACTTGAACAAGAAATTTTGAAGAGCGCAAAAAAGCAGCAGGTATCTTTTCTTTGTAATTTGCTCCTTTGTTTGCAGTTATCTTTGTTCTTTTGTTTTTTAGATGTAACCACTATTTTGTTTTCATAAAGTCATTGACTTGAGAAGAGTAACCAGTGGTCACAGATTTCTCCCATCAAATCAGATTTGTGCAGAAGAGGATAGGAAGAATTTTATCTGACAAAATGAGAAATCCTACCTGGCATTTGTAAAGTTTATGTGGCGCTCTTAGATTTTCCCATTATACTTAAGCAAAGGAAATTGCCTGTCAGTCACCGCTGAAAGGCCACGTATTTTGCACATATCCTACCTTTGAGTAGGCAGGAAAAGAGCGCAGTTCTTTGCTGGTTTGCCAGGGCTAGGACATTAAAACACGGAGCCACCAGGTTGTTAAATACGCCCAAATACTTGAGCTCAGAAATTCAAAACCTGCTTAGGAACTTAGCGCGATTTCAAAGGATTTTCTCCATAATTTCTTCCTAGTTCTTTGTAGGGAACTATCCCAAACTACAGTGTTTGAATAGATTCTGCTGTCTCCATGAAGAAGTGAGTAAACAGTGCCTGATTTTGTCACCTTTATACTAACGGTAGTTCAAAGGGAAAAGTAAGTGATGCAGACTTTGTTCAAAAGTCTACTAATTATGCACTTAATTTTTATACAGAAGTCTGTGCTCAAGCCTGTGAATCTTAGTTAAATTTGGCACTATAGATTTTTGAACGCTTGGCAAGTATGTATGTTTATTTTGGCAAAGAATATGGAAACATGTGAAACTTTCCTTTTTCCCATCATGTAAACTAGAAATAGAAAAAAGTAGCACAGATTTTTGGAGCTATTAGATCATCTAGGCTGACCTTCTGTATATCACAGTTCCTCCCAGCTACTCTTATTGTGAGCCCAGCAATTTCAAATTAGATAGAGATATAAATTGTATTTGAGTATAGAATATCTTTTGGAGAAGCATCTAGTCTTGATGTAAAGATAGGTGGAGAATGTGCTCCCTCAGAGTTTCTTCTAGTGATTAGTTACACCTCTTGTGAAGCATTTCTGCCCAGTTTAGTTCCAGTAAATACTTCTTTTTTGCCTTTTAAAAAATTTTTCTAGTAATCTTTTCAGTTCACAGTATTGTTTCTTTTGCTTTAATTTGTAGACTTCTGTTATTCATCTTCTTAAAAAAAAATAGTATTTGGAAGACCGAGCAGTCTTTTTTACTCTTTATACAAGGCTCTGATAGCTGAGCCCATTCATGTAGTACCTAAAAAAATGCACTTTGTATAAGACCCATTTTCCATAAACCACAGTAGTTGGCACCAGTTATTTTTCTATATTGTACTTTAACAATTGAAACTTCATTGCTTATTTTTTAAAAAATAACAACTTTTTTTTGATTATTTCATAGTGTATTGATACCTTCCTAAAAATACCAGGTTAATCCTGAATTCACTTTTCAGAGGCTCTCATGGTGTTAGCCCTCTTCTAATATCTATATGACAAATTTGTTGGAAGATGAGGAGAAAGACATTTCCTCAGTTAAGATTTTTAGAAGTTTAAATAGAACTTTACAGATGTCAATAGATTTATTGTTCTATGACTTTTTAATTAATAAATTAAACTTTTTAATTAAAATCAGAAAATAGTAAATATATTAATTAATATTAATAAATTAATATTAGAAATTATTGGAAATTTAATTGAACTTTTTAATTAATATTGGAAAACTAGTTCAAATGTCACTTTGCTTACATATAGTCATGATTGAGTTTGCTCTTTCTTTTAGTTTGTTATCAGTGATATCTAGGTTACAGCTCACATTTCAGTGACTGACTGATCTTCACCTTTCACAGCAGAGTCCAAAACTCTTAGTGTCAGATGCAATATTAAGGACTTTACAAATTCCTAATACTGCTTAATACTTTACTGGCACTGGAGCTTATATCTTTCCCAATATTATAGCAATTTAAAATTAGTTTTGCTGTCTAATCTTCCTTGCCTGGATGGCATTTCTTAACTCGAGGTCTGGTTGCTGACTTCTCTCCAGAGTTTCAGCATTCCAATCATACGCATTGACCCACTAGATTTTGCTAATGTCAATTATATCAGTAGTCAATTATACCAATTACTGTTGTCTCAGTAGATACTTGGAATGCGGGATCATTCCTACTAGAAACAAAGGCATGAAATTAAATTCATATACTCTAAAGGCAAAAGGGATGTGTTAAGTCATCTAATCTGTCATCTCATCAATGGCAGATTAAGCTCTTTCATACTTTGCTAAAATCGTGTTCAGGACAAAATGTTCAGAGGAACAGCACTTCAACCACTTAATTACTCACAGACAAATACATTTTATTGCTATTAAAAAGTTCCTTTTTGTTGCTTTTGTTTCCTACTAGGTTATTAACTGGTTTTCAACTTGAAATTATTAATGTGATTAGCAGTCCAAGCAGACCTGTTTCAACAGAATAGTTGCATATTTGTCTTTCTGTATTCCATATAGTTTTATACCATAATATTTCACTATATAAAACCCAGTTTATAGGGATTCTTGCAAACAGGAGTCGTTTTTGAAGTTCTGATAGTTTGGTGGTTATTTCCACTGCTTTACCAAGACTTCTTCTGTAGATGAGTGTACAGGTCTCAGCCACCCTCCGCTCCACTAGATTATCAAACTGTATTAAATTCATTGCATTATCTTGCCCTGTTGATCCTTAGGAGTCAGGTGAACTTATTCTTTGTGTCAGTCTGTCATCTTGATACACCTGTACAATAAGTTGTGGATCATATCTATCTATATTTCTACATCTATATTTCATTAAAAACCTGTTTCTTAAGGGTTTTTTTTGCCTTTGTTTTGTTTTTGAAATACTTTCACTGGTTCATGTACTCATCTTTGGAATGCTTTTTTCCTCTTCATTTTCTTGCAATCAAATCACAATGTTCTTCATTTTAGTTGTAGATCC
>JAVCKT010034167.1:0-15901 GCA_032273925.1 Rhynchotus rufescens
TCCTTCCTTCCTTCCTTCCTTCCTTCCTTCCTTCCTTCCTTCCTTCCTTCCTTCCTTCCTTCCTTCCTTCTTCCCTCCCTCCCTCCCTCCCTCAGAGGAATGAAAGTCTGTGACAATTTATGTTTCTATAAATAGAAGAGATATTGGAGGAAAAAAACCATTAACATAATTTCAAATTATTTCATTGCCAAAGAATTTAAATAATTTCACTGATGATAATAAAACTGTGGAAGGTTTTGTGGGTGCCTTGTTTTTCCCCCCCTTCCATAGGCAAGGTGTTGATTAGCAAATGTGCTAATTTGTTAGCATGCCAGCTGTGAAACTAGTCAACTTTGTTCGAGCGTCCCCATGGAGAAGACATATACATAAATGCAGTAATTTTCATGATCTACTTTTAAAACCTAAATTACACTAGTAAGACAAGAAAAGGGACCTTAGATTTAAATATTGTACTAATGCTACTTCCAGCAATCTTCTGTCTTCCCTAAGCCCAAAGTATATAAAATGTAATTAAATAACACAAAAATAAAGTCTGTCAGCAGAGACATTCCAATAAAAGCTAAATTGTAATCAACTGATGAAATTACTGTCTTGACTAGAAAAGCAAGAAATAAGAAGAAATACAGTTTATGTTTTGTTAAGCTTCTCTATGCAGTTTTCATCCAATTTATATGGCCGATAACACTTCCTAATCAATAGCAATTCTCTGTTTCGGCTGAGCATAAACATCACACTGGAAATAGTCTAGTAAATACTGCAAACAGTCTAGGTCCGTAAGCTGCTGCCTGCCAGAGGTGCAGGAAAAAGAAATCATTTGCTTGCCTGTATGACCACATGCTAACAACACTGGGGATGAGCTACCTGGCAACAGATTTAAGCTCTTACTATGCTTTAAAATTATTTCCCAAGCAAAGACTGTTTGTCACAGGAAGGTTGTTCTCAACCTGTTCAATGTCTGCCCATCACAGTCAGCTTATGCTGGTGATCACCATTGGGAGAATAGGGGGGAAACAGTCCAACTCGGGGAAGGGAATATTTCAGTAAAGGCACGAGGAGTTTCAAGTAATTTTAGCAGGAAATCACCTGCCTCATCTGCTGTTTTCTTCTTATTTGGAAAGGCAAAGGAGTAAAAAAGAGTGATTGTCTTTGCAGCAGAGTCTGTAAATAGCCCAGTCACGTGCAACTGCAGCAGCTCAAATACACTTGGAAATTAATGGCTAAGTCAGGATATAAAGTGACTATGTCAGAATATAGTCAGGTGCTGGTACTGCAGGTGGAAGCAGAAAGGAGGGCTTGGTAACAAAACAAGTTTCTTCTGGTGAATACTGAGGTGCGTGTGTTCACTGCAGAATTAAAGCCCGCAGGATTCACAACACGCACCCACTAACTTTTTCCCTTCCTAAGGATTACTTTTTTTTTTTTTTTTTGTCAAGCTTCAGAACTTGCATACTTGGAGCCAAGAAAAGGGAATGATTAGTGGAGTAAAGTAGGACGAGTGTGACTTCCAAGGCCACCTGGCCTCCCCAGGCCAGCCTCTGCCTGCTGCAGGGGAAGGTGCAGCCTCTGCACGCTTTGGCACCTATCACCTTGTGCTATTGCCACCAAGAGGCTGCAGCAGCGAATAGCAGTCAGGAGTCCCTCAAGAACAGTGCTTAGAGGCTCAGGAGAGATTTCACCTCTTGAGTCTTCATTTCTCAAGAGAAATTTCGCCCTGGTGCAGACATTGGGAGAGAAGCACAGTGGTTGCCTACCATGGGAGTTGTGCATGTCACAGCTGTGTACTGAATGTAGCTACTGTTTCATTAAATGAGAAAACCCAATTGAAATGTCAGCACGCGTGGGCACAGGTCTGCTCTGCCACCAGTTTTTGCTGTGGTCCTCTCTATATCCCAGGAGCCAGGTGGAATTAGTAAGTGCTTATAGCAGACCTCCCTTGGTGTGGCTTCACAGTAGTAACACACATGCTGGGATAGCACAAGATATTTATAAGAGGGTAGTGAGCCACTGTGCTGTGGCCTACGGGCTCCTTAAGTTATTTTACCTTTTGGCTGTGGGTTGCCCAGCGTTGCTTGGAACCTTGTTTAAGTGCTGCACAAAGTCCTCTGCTTAAATGCCTTGGTTAAGATGATTAAGGGTAAAATGATTAAGGCTTTATGTTGCATGTGAAATAAGGGCAAAATGATTAAGGGTAATAACAGACAACACTGTTTATGTACCCTGCCTTGGTAACAGACGCCAGAGCAATAAGATTTTTTTTTTTTTAGTTGCTTGTCCTCCACCATTTTGGGAACAAACCTAATAGTCTGTATTTCACCCAATATATCCAAGTATGCAGGTTTTCCTCACCTCAGCATAAATATAGACAGCCTCTGGGGAAAATTTGAGAACTAATAGATTCCATATGTCCAAGTTGCAGCCCAGCTCCAGCATTCCTGCTAATAAGAATATGCTTCCTTTCAACTTTTTGTCCAGGCTGCTAATGCTGTGGGATACGGATGAAGAAGGGGGAGTAGACTGGGACTGAGAACCATTAGGAAGTAAAACATACAGCATTTTGAGAGTCAAAGCAAAAGCACACGTGAAAACTGGGAGGGAAATAGCCCCATACGTTGTAAATACATTTTTACATTTTACATAAAATTTTTAAGATGCTTGGGATATAGAAGAGCTTTTGCTAATGAGGAATTCTGAGATACTTTGGTGAAGTCTGAGGATTTCTTCCTGGTTCAGCTCAGTTCTGCAAAATTTCCTCCTTTTTTTTTTTTTTTGTGGGCACTAGTGACAATTATCGCCTTGTTCGCATCATGTTTTAAAATATCATTTAAGCTCAGGCAAAGCATTTAGACAATGTGGATTCTCCCTGTGGATCCACAGGAAAAGAAGATGTCTAATTTATTGGAGAGAAAGGAATTGTGTAATGGCTTTCCCAGCTGTAAATCTCATGGCATGAAAGCTCCATTTCAATCATTTCAATGAGCCCCAGGCTTTCTGAATGCTCTGTCTTCCTTTTGGAACTTGTCTGAAACTGGGGCTGCTCTTCTAAATTTGTGGGGAGAATAAGAAATGTGGGAGTTTGCCAAATCTCCACTGTACGGATTTGTAGCATCAATATCTGGTGCTGCTATGATTATTTTTTCCAGTCTGTGAACTGTTTTATTAGGTTGATGGATGAAATGAGCAATTCTGTGGATGATGGAACATAAATTAGCTGCAAACCTGAAGAATTTGTGCAATTTGAAAGCTAGTTTAATGACTGATGCACAAGTCATCCAGAGCAACAACATATTTCTTGACTAGAAAGGTCTCTCTTGACAGCTTCTAGAGTGGTTGCTATGCCATTTAAATGCCACTTAAAGTCACTATTTGAAAAAAAAATACAATGCATGACATCTGAGGGTGCAACCATGATATTAGGCTTTACTCAAGGGCTGTTTCGTGCAGGAGCAGCATGTCTGCAGGAGCACCATGTCAGCAAAGGTTGTTGGGCTGTGGTAAGGTGAAGGGCCAGCTGTATGTATAAGCTAGAGTTTTGAAAAAGTCCAAAAGCAATGAGATATTGAAATTCAGCAGGACTCAGGTGTCAAATGTCAACGGTTTCCTTACAAATTTCCTCTCAAATAACTTGGCAAGACCAAGTGGGGCCTCTGTTTTCTTTAATACTGAGTCTTACCGGAGGTTACACCTCGGGGAAAGTCCAAGCTCAGGAAAGCAAGCATATGCTCAAATGCAAATGAGGAGCAACACTCACTTCATTAACTAAGCATGGGCACAAGTGATTTCTTGAGAGAAGTGATTTCTTGAACAGAGTTATGCTTTAGGACTTTTGGCAAGGCTGCCAAATGTGAATAATGATGTTTATCCTGTGGAGGTGTCATGAGGCTTGTTTAATGAAGAACACTGACCATCCATGAAAGAAGGAGCTGCATAACTATCCCTTTATTTGGAGTATGTTTTCTACATGATTCAACTTCTACTTCGTAAATTGTAGGTTTTCTGCAGGGTCTATAATTTTTATTAACTTTATTCTTTTTTAATCATATTTTCAGAATCTTTTCTACCCATACTTCCTCTGCTGACAAACTTTCTCTTGTTCTTTCCAAAATCATCAGGATCAAAACATGCATAGCATCAGGAGGCATTTCTACACTCCAGAATATTCCAGTTTTGGGGCACTGCACATTTGACATTTCAGCTTTTCAGGATCCAACTAGTTAAAAGTAAATCCATTTGGAACTAAAAATGGAGAAGAATCCATACTGTTAGCATCAACTTTAGACCAAAACTTTCATTTCAACTTTCCCTAAAGAATAATTGGCAAAGACTGACAATTGATGTTTGGTATGTACATCTCATAAAAACAAATGGTCAGATGGAAATTTGACTTGCTTTGATTATGAGTATTCTATATGCAAAAAAAAAAAAATGTTTTTTTTTTTTGCAGCATCTCTCTGTTATGGAATGTATTCTCACTTCTGAATGAAGATAAAATAGCAAAATGGCCTTTTGGTACTGCATGCAAAAGTTGTTATAGTGCGTGCCAAATCAAAGAACGTATAGAAAGAGGCAATAAGGGTGATCAGATAAGAAACAGCTTTCTGTCAGATAACTGACAGAATACTTTACTTAGGAAAAATGAGGCTAAAATAGAGATGTGTAAAAATCAAAAATGCTATGGAGCAAGTAAATGGAGAACTTTCTGTTTTTTTCTGGTAATGCAAACTGTAAGAGTGCACATAAATCATGGCGCAGCAGGTTTAAGCAAGCAAAAGTGTATTTTTCACAGCCCTTGCAATTAAATTAGAGAAAACTCAGTTATATGATGCTGTGAGGCCAAAAGTCTAACCAAGCTCGAAAAGGAGATGGAAAAATCTATAGCAGAATATTTACTTCACATGATCATAGCATCGTCCTAAATGATTGATAGTCAGAATTTAGGAATCTCTACCAGTGAAAGGGCTGTTCCTCATTGCCCTTATGGTTAGAGGCTGGACATTGGGCTGCTCAGATATTTTGCCAGCCCTAGTTCAGCAGGTCACATGTTCCTGGAAATTTTGCTCACTGGAATGAATAACTGGACAAAAACTTGGGGATGAATCTGCAACCAGGGCCAATGCCCTTTTCTCCCTTGCTCCCTCATCCACCAGATTCCCTCCAGACTTTTACTTTTGACTTTTACTCAGAATTTAAGCACAGATGCTCCAAAATACTCAAAATTTAGCAAGCTTTAAACACTTAAACTGCTTCAGTACTGGGGATATAAAGTATATCTGTACACTCCATCAGTATCTGCAAAGTGAGCACTTTCTTACCTTATGAGGCTGTGAGGGCAAATACATTTAACACTCCAAAAGCACTGAGCCTTTGCTGTAACAGGGGAGAGATAAATACTTTATAACAGAGAGCTATGTAATAGACCGCTCTATTAAAAACCTGTGAAGTGAATCGTCAAATGATGTGAGGTGCCTGCCTCTACTGAAGTCAAACTGATGATCTGGGTCCTTTATCTTTACATTTCCAATTACCCTCTAAGCATAACACGTGGTGCCTCATTGGGTTTTGTACATTACACCACTGTCACAGAGATGTCCCAGTTAGTCTTCTGCTTAAGAAGAATAAGAGCAAAATATCCACCAAAAGTGTATTTTCTGCACATTTTTCAGCTGGAGTCACGTACCATGAACATGTCACAGTGTATTACTAGGAGCCAGGATAATTGCATGGGGTGAGTAAGAATTAAGGTTGTCAAGCTACTGAAGGGGAAAGTCAATGTGCAATGGTCAGAGGGCAGGCAGGACTCACCTCTTCCTGGTATAAGCAAATGACAAGAGTTATGTGGTTGTCTACGCTAGATCCGGACACAACCATGCATTTAAACCAGATCTGATTCCTTATTCTGCTAGCATGGAAGCAATTTTTTATTTAAAATATTTTAAATTAACAAATTTTTATAACTATTTTAAAAAAAAAAAAAAAAAAAAAAAAAAAAGACAAGAAGAAACCTAAACCTTATATGCCTTTCTTTAGAGCAGGTGCTACTTGATTTGTGTAGAGAATTATCCATATTCCAGGGATTTGCACCCTTGCATTCTTGCAGTGTTAGGAAATGTTGGACAGCAGGCTGCAGATACTAAAGTATATCACTTTATAATAGCTGAGGATCTTCTTGGAGGCCCAGTCCCAATTCTTTTGGGATTTCTGCAAGTGCTCTAGTTTTATAGTAAGACAGAAAATTAATTATTTCTTGCTCTATTTGAAACTCAATGTTAAATTCATAATGGTTATATATACCCTCTTTAGATGTTAGGTATCTGCCCTATTTTTAGGAGCAATTTGCTCTATTTGAAATCTAGTATTAAATTAATGGAAGTTCTAAACATTCCTTAGATTTTAAGTACTCTGTCTTATAATTTAGGATTTCTCATTAATACATTAAATAAAAAACTCTTCTCAGAAGCATTCAGTGAACTGTATAGGCAAGTGAAATATAAAATAAAGATGCATGTTCATAAACCCAAGTACTGAAGATTAGATTTTGTTCTGAATTTTGTCATCTATAGTTTAAGCATTCTGCAATGTACAGTTATTGCATGCTTTATTTATGTTGCATGTGAAATTATTGCTAACCATTTAAATAGAATCGTACATTTACATAGTTCCCTGTCACAGAGCAAAACACATTCACTGAATAGAAGCACATCCACATTTTGTACAGCCTCTCTCTAGTTTATCTGGCTAATTCTGCTTATGACAATATCTAAATGTGCCGTCACCACTGGCTCCCAGGAACTGAAAGACATTCAAACTACGAGAGTGCTGCAGTCTCCTCTATGCAAGGAGATATCAAAATTCATCTCCAGAATGAGGACTGTGCTACCTTTGGTGTTCTTAACATGCCCTTTCTTAATGCAATACCTAAAGAAGTAAAGATTTGTCACTGTAATGGTTTTAGAGATGAGATAGTGTTAACTCTATCAGATAAGCAAGTTATTGCCTTGATTTTTATAATGATCGATATTAATACAAACACACAGTGAGTAAGTTAAGGTCAAGGTCTCTCAGCCACCCATGTGTGGTTGGTAGGCGGCCCTTCTCTCTGCACTGCTAGGGCTGGTACTTAAAGAGGTCTTCCTGAATGTCAGCATGCACACTCGAAACACGCCATACTTCACAGGGTAATTACTTTTAGTACTTTTGAAAATGATGGCAATAGGGCTAGTAATTCGTATCTTCCTCCCTGAGTAATCCCCTAGCTGGAACGATACTGCTAAAGTTCCTGCAGTGGTAAAAATGTGATATAATTTCCACATATAAAATTACCACACATTTCAAATCATTGTAATAATAATCCCTGCATTATAGCAAGGATGTCCTAGGACAAAAACACTTAAATGCCTCATAGAGATATTGTACTGCATGATGCAATAGTAAATTGGTAAAAATCAAGCGTTACAGTTTTGTGGAGAATTCCCTGCTCCAATGACACTGGAAAGCTTCCACTTGGTTTTTGTTATGTTACTTGAGACCACAGTGCTGCAAGATGTAGTTTGCTTGCTCGAAGCATTCCTCTTCCATCTTCTGTTCTTCTGTTCTTTTGCCCACCCTTCCTCCCTTTCTGCCTTCTTCCCTCTTTCTCTTCTTCCCTCTCTCTATCTCTTTCCTTTCTCCTTCTCCTTCTCTCTCTCTATTTTTCTCCCTCTCTGTCCTCCTGTATCTTGGCAACATAGCTAAATAATTTCAAGAGGGAAATCATATTTTGAAGGTGCAGATTTTTCAAACGCTGGTTGATAGCCAACTTGAGACAGTAGTAAAGTGGTCAGAGCTGTGGGAGGAGGTGGTCTTGATAGTACCATGAATTTGTTCATTTTATTGTGTGGTTCTGCAATCTACTGCATGGCTGTCAGCACTAAATGCATGGCCTATTAGAAACAAGGGTTGGTTTTATTGTAGTCTTCCTGACATCTGCTGTGACACCCGAGTAGTGAGTTATGACCAGCAAGGAAAACAAAAACCCAAGGCCCCTTTCTTAGGACCCCTGCCAGCCTCCACACTGTACATGTACTTGTACAGCATGGCTGGTGCCGGCAATGCAAATTTTTCAGCATAATTCACTCTGTTTTTACATCACAGCAGTGGGTCTTGCTTAGTACAATTTTCTCTTGAGAAAACAGCATTACTTCGTAAACTTTCCTATACTTGTCCCTTGTGAAGGCACCAGTGTCTTAATGTATGTGTATTAGACATACAGCTACTGCATGCTTTCCGCAGGGAACAGTGCTTTATAATTTATGGATGTGCTTTCTAAAATAATAACTCAAAATTACATTCTGTTTTATTTAATCTTCTTTAATTGACATCTCCCAGGCTTTGCAGAAGTCTGACTGCAGAATTTCCACTTGCTATTGGATTATTCTTTCTTTTTTTAATATTAAGTACAGCAGGCAGAGAAAAGCAGACTCTTTGACAACAGTCCCTGCATGAAGATCCTTAATTAAATTGTGCTCAGGGTGTTGTAGAAATTGCAAGGTTTTGGAAATATGAGAATTTGTAGAATTTGACATTTTGCATGACAGCTTTGCATTTCAGTGGGATTCCAAGGCACTTTCTCTGCCTCCAGCATAAAATATTGCTAAAGGAAATGATCAAAACTGCATGTACTTTGTCTCCTGTTAAGTTTTAATTGCCTATCTTCCTTAGAGGTTGTTAAATATGATATTCAAATATGCATACAGAGTAAACTCTAGCTCCTGTGACCAGTGTCTAGAAACAACCTCCCCAATCACTTGCTTTTCTTGGGGTCTGCCCAGCCTGGGTAGTTTTAGCCCATATTGGGCAAGCTGACGGTGTAGCAATGATATCCTGGGGCTGGGTGAACCTGTGCCGATTGCACTCTGCACATGCAGGAGGCTGGGTTCACCCAGGTGCAGCTGGATGTACTCTGAGTTTGTGATGTGTGGCTGTAGTGCAGCAGGCATTTATCTACAGGGATCACTGGAACAATGTTGTTTTCCCTCAAAGTCTTTTTTTTCCTCTCTCCGTCTTCATGGATTTGAGCATGGAGGGGGTCCAGCTCCTCTGCTGCAGCACATTCCCTTCTCTTCTACCACTCCCAGGTGCAGAGATTGGAAAGAAAAGAGGTTCCCTCTGGCCAATAAACCCTTTAGGCTGAGCTTTTTTATTCTCTCTCCTCTTTCAGTGTGTATGGGAGCTTTGCTACTACATGCTTTGAAGACAAGGAAAGAAAATACAGCTCAGTAAGTACAGACTATCTTCTTTCCTGAGGACTAATGTTAAAAAAACAAAAACACAAACAAAGAAACAAAACCTTTAAGGAAACCAGACATAAGAGAGGCCAAAGGGAGATAATATGTAAGAATAGCCAGCACCATTCAGATTAATGCCAATGGTTTTGAAACCAAATTAGTCAGTTTTATTGGAATGACTCCTAGTGTATCTGGATGTGGCCCACATGATATCCACCATTTCCCTGCAAGAAGAAATGCCTTGCTCTCTTGTATATGAGCCACTGCTCTCTAGACCTCAGAGCAATGAAATGTTCCCCTTCCAGCAGGCTGACGAGATCCCTCCTATCCAGATGGGACTCTGACGTCTCCTGGTTTGCACCTGCAGCTCTCCCAAGGCAGCTCTTCATGCAAGGGAACCCCTCAAGATATCCAGTTAAAGTACCCCTCTTTCCTCTCTAAGAAGGGTGGTCTTTAAGTTGTTTTCCTGGGCTCAACTCCCTCTTCTCCAGTATCACAGCTCAACTCCATGCATGGCAGGGATGGGAGCAAGGCATTGAGAACTCTGCAGACAATTTTAGCACCCCCCAAAAATACAATATCCTTATCCTCCTTTATCTCTAAGCTTCCTGTGCAAGTCTCTGGAGGGGGGAAAATAAGAAGTCACTGTTTTTGAAGTTTTTTTCCATGCTCCCGCGCTCACACCAGCCAGCGGGACTGTGGGAGGTAAAATTAACAGTGACTTGTTCCGAGGTTTCTGGGACAAGCTGTGCTGCTATGGGGGAGTGTTAGTTGTCCTTTTCCTTTCTCCTGTTACCTCATAGTGCTTGTACTGGCATGAAAGTTGGCTCGTGGCTTACATGGGCTGCAAAGAAACCAGCAAAATTATCCAGAACTGAAATATGTAATTCTACTGGTGAAAAATCCATGTTAAAAACAAGTGCAAAGAAAGTCTTTTTCATAGTCAAGGCATATAATACCTCACTATCTGTAATGTAGCATGTTAGCAATGTGCAACCTGGGTGAGGTTTCTAGGCAGAAGGGGGAAGTGGGATACAAGATGCTCACCACCCTAGTAGCAAGTTAAGATGTTGCTTTGTGTGACTGACCTGCCAGGCCACCTTTCACTGCATCTCTTGTGATCTCTGCCTTGGCAGTGAAATCAGACTGCAAACAGTTGTATGCTTTTGCAGATACAACCTGTTACACTGTGATATTTATGAGCCTACAGGATTAAATAAAAGCTGCATGAAATCTCAAAGCCATAAAGTGATACATGTTCCTACCTCTAAGAAAACCAGATAATTGAAAGCTGGAAAATCTGTTATTTTTTGTTGACCACTCTGACGGCCAACATGCACTCCCTTAGGAGATTCCTCTATCAATCCTAAGCACCAGGTATAATGGAAATACCCATCGTCTCTCTCTATTGAGAAGATTTTGTGCTAGTATAGCCCATCTGGATGCAACTAGAAGTGTTCATATAGCCTCAAGTCATGCTTTTTTTTTTTTTTTTTTATGTAATGGAGACATCTGATATGAATGCCTGCCAGGCAGTCAGCCCATTACTATTTGAAATAGATTCAGTATAAATCAGAAACAAATTATTTTATTTTCTTCAAAAGGGAATACCTTCCTCAGTCTTCAATATTCATGTCTCTGATCAATCACTAAAATAGTTTGGCATAGATATTTGATAGAGGAACATAAATCTGTGTGTCTCTATCCCGTGCACCTATATCCTGTTTGTGAACTGAGGAAAAACTCTGGTAATCCCTATGTGTTTAAAAAAAAAAACAAAAAACCTAAAAAATATAGCTGCTTACTTTTGAGTGAAATCTCCCATTAACGAATATAGACATCCAGACATACGCTATTACTGCTTCCCTGCAGTGAGCTCTTCAAAAAAAAAGCCATTAAGATCTTTATAAATTCAAGTAACCTATCAGAACATATAACTCCATTATTTCTGAAACAAAGTTTGTTCTGCAGTGTATAAGTGTGTGTGGGAGGTAATTGTTGCAGGGAGGTAAAGTGAACCCTTGTAATCTCAGGAACTTGTTAGAAAAATCCAATAAATGCTCTCAACACAAGATTTATTTGGTCATTTTCCATTATTGCAAATGACAGGACAGGAATACAGCCTTTGTAACTGAAAAGAGGAACAAAATGGCAAATTTGCTAGGTCCGTGGTTTCATGATGGGAACACCTTGCTCTCTAAGCCCGCTGTCTTCATTTGTGGTAGCAATGTGTTGGTATAACTTGGTTCATTGTGAGCAATTTCCAAGTGCAGTCTTTCTAGAACTCTCTGCAGAGCTGGGCTGGATCATTTGCTCCTCCAACTCCATGTTATCTTGTCTAGCTGATCCGAACGTTGCTTTGTCTAAGAGACAAAATTTTGTGTAAGAGAAGCATAAGAGAGAAGAGAGTTAATTTTGCTGATGTACATGTGCATAAACATGCTGATGTTCTGGACATGGAGAGGCTGATTCAAGAGAGATCTGGGTGCATGCAAAGGGAAGGAGACCATCTCCCTTCTACCAATGAAGGGGAAGCTGAATGACCAAAACCATTAGAAAATCTCCCATCTCACTTGAGGCTTAACCTCTCAGTTGGAGTTTGTCAAGCATCCATTCCCATAAACTTCAATTTAGATTTCAGTTTGAATTTAGGGCCATTTGTTCATTAATATAATAGTTAATTAATTTTGCTCTTAGCTGTTTTCATTTCTCAATAGAATAATCAGATATCTCTTCCTTACTAAATCAAACCTGCCTGTAACCTATCATTCAGGATAAGAATAAGACTATCTATGTAATTTCCCAGACATTAATTAATTAAAAAATTAAATTGACCTCCCTCTTTGTAAGGGAGGACAGTGTGTTGCTGCCACTGGTGAACAGACATGACAGAGATGCATTTTCTTTAGGGAAACATGAAGAGGATGAAATACCTCCTATCCAGGTTTGCCATGGCTTATCTCTATGCTTTGCATTTACTACTAATGAATACTGCTAATTAACTTTGTTAAAATGCCTCTCAGGGGAGCGCTACACATCTGAAGTGCGATATTGTCAAGTGGATCACTCAAGGATACTTGGATTTACTGCCTTTCCAAACAGCACAGAAAATACCTGTACAAAGCACTGTAGTGGAAAGCAGCGAAAAACCTTTGGTGAGCAGATCTCCAAGTCAGGGAACATCACATAAGATAACAATCCTGTTGTGAATAGCTATTTAGTGCAAAGCCACTCCAAAATTATATACTTATCCTATCACATCTTGCTATGATGAATGCAGAAGAAACTTTTCAAAATCAGTAACACTGAGGGGCACAGGTAGCAGCTGATGTCCTGCACTGGCCAAACTGTTGGTGTTCAACAGTTTTCCTAACTCTGGCAGCTCAGATATATTTTGTGTTTACCAACATGAACAGTGGATCAGGCGAGGGGAAGAGATGAGTTCTCTTGCTTTCTTGGAAAACATTCTTATTTTTTTCCATTTGAAAACATAATGGCTAGAATTTTACAACGTGGTAGTAAGCAGAGATGTTTACAACATTTAGCCTGAAGTAAAGAAAAGCTAGACTGAATATCCTTCTTTCCAGGCTACATCTACTCCAGACTTCCCCACAACTGAGAGAAGTCTATAGGGTTATGAAGTTCCCTTAAGCTGCAGTGAAGGAAAAGCAAGAAAAGAAGAGGGAAAGAAAATCACGGAAATTATTAGAAAACATTGGGAATTATTCAACTTTAGAGTTCAACCATGAAGTACAAAGTTGTTTGTATAGCTACCTGGAAGGAACTCAAATGCCCCTCAGGATATAAGAGGGATGCAATGAGCTATATTCGGAAAAGCAAAGTTAACACATGAGAAGTCATGCCAGGCAGTCTGTTGAGATGGAGATAAAAGATTGAAGGCAAAATGGAGTTTGAGGACTACAGTTATCTTTATAAAAGGCATGTCAAGCTGACCTCTAGGCTTTTCCTTGCTGAGATTTTTTTTCATTCCTGGAGAGCAGTTATTAAGTTCCCCTTCACTAGCATTCAACTTCTGACAGTCAGGTCTTGGAGTACAGAAAAAAAGGCTTAGCCAAGGTCAGATTCAGAAAATATTCTGGGTAATCATATCGGAGTGAAGATTTGCTTGGCAGAAAGGAGGCCACCTGATAGAGGAGTTTCTCATACCGAAGCTGGTGGCTGGAAGGATGAACCATGTGGATGCTGGTAACGCTGCTGCTTCGCCTGGATACCTGGTATGGTCCATACTGCCCAAACCAAACAAGCAAAATCTGCACAAAGCTGGATGCGAGGAAAAGAGAAAAGCACCTCTCTTGCTTTTACTGAATGCTGTGATCTGTCCCCAGGACTTGTCTGGCCTCCCTTTCCATGGGAGAAAGCTGAACACCTCATTAGATACCTCATAGTCTTTAATATATTCTCCTGACATACTTTCTCCTGGGAACTGTATAGTGCTCTGATCTGAAGACAAAGAAAGGTAGAAGAAAGGTTGATCATTTGGGTCCACGCATAGACTTGCTTTATAAATATGTCCAGGCATTTGTCTAAAATAACCAAGGAAGTTCTTTGAATAACAGAGAATTGAACCAAAGCCACACAACTGTATTATGTGACCACCTCTTAGGCAGATGCGAGAGTTTCTTATTTTTTCAAGAAGAACAGATTCACCAGAAAGCCAAGGAGATTTTATCAGCTCCTTCAGGCCTGCCTTGTACAGTGCCATCACCCAGGATGTCCGAAGACCTCAAAAATTGGCCATAGTGCAGGGAACGTTTGACTTCACGATGCCCCAGATATTCTCCTTTGGTGCAAGTGATAGTTACTTCAGTCCACTTCTGCATCTCCATGTGCAGACCTTGAGCTGCTGCTGGTCCATAACTCCAGCTACTGGGGTCAGCCCTCTCCCAGGACTCTTACCTTGCTAGCTTTTCATGATTTTCCAGATTTCAGGCTAAAAAGAGGTTTTTGTTTACTGCTCGTTAAGGTTTGGACTCCCCTATGTCCTCCCACTGCTTTAATTTAAGCTTTTTAACAATGTTGTTCCTATGCCAAGCTTGCATGATAAATGGTAAGTAGAGTTACATCATGGAGCGAGCTGGAAAAGGCTTTGGGAAACCCTGTCTTTAATTGTTTCTTTTAAAAGCTTCAGAAAACACAGGATTTTGAAGAGAATAATTCTGTTTTCCTTCAGTGCTTGGTACTGAAATAATGCAGGCCGTTATGCTAATCCCTTTGATGCTATTAAATAAATAAAGTGACTGCTGTAGCCTCATGGCCTTGTGCCAGAAAGGAAGGAAACAGCTTGTGCAAGCTAATGAAAACAAGTGCAGTTTTATGTGGTCTTGAGATTAATGACCTGAGTTTTAACCAGACCAGTCTTTTCAAAGTGATTGTGCATGCAAGTGTCCAGCATTTTGGAAAAGTCAGGTAACTGTTGCATAATTGATAATAGATTATTATTAGGGTCGAGATGCATGCATACGCATATGCATGCATCTGCGGCATGCTTGAGGGGGCTTTTGGGATGTTTCTGAATTTGAGAAGATAGTTTGCAATTGTCTGGACAATATGGACAGCTATCATATCATGTCTTTACCTTCAAGATAATGAGATTTGACCATTAAAATGAGCCAAATTTCAACTGTTTTTTTTTTTTTGTTATTAATTGTTTATGATTTTTTTGATCATATGCAATGGACGTGGTTTTGAACTCCAGATTTTAGCCTCCAAGGGCCAAATATAAAAGGTTGGTGTGAAAAAAAACACTTTTTTGCCACTTCATTTTTTTTCTAGTTTCAAGTGCTTCAGACAGCCAGGAAAGTTTAAAAAATAATAGTCATACAACAAGAGGCAATTAGTCACCAAAATAATGAGCAGTGAATAGCTGAAGCAAAATTTTCCTCTAGTTAAAAAGATTAGTAGCTTGGTCATCTGACATTGAACAGCACATATTTCCAGATGTCAACCTGCCTATTGAAAATAAACAACCATTAAAAATGCAGCCAACCTAATTGCAAGAAACTCTGAAACTCAGTCATGTTGTCATTTGTTCTGCCTAACCTTTTATCTCACCTTACTTTATTCAGTCCTTTTCTAAGATTGGCCACCTTGTTTAGTGTAAGATGTAAAGTGCTGCTCAGTACATTTAGATTAATAGCATGTCTGAGGCAGAAAAGTTGGCAAACTAAAAGATCCATTATTTACCCATGATGAGGAACTAAAGACTTGGAGTGTTATTTTCTCCACGTATGTCAAATTTTTTTCTGTGGAGTCCTCATCAAATCTTCTGACTTCTTCTTCTGCTAATTTTCTGACATAATTAAAGCGAGGCTGTGGGTACTTATGTATTTCTAAAGATTTCTTTACCAAGGTTGTCTATGGATTTGGTGTATGCTTTTCCCTTCCACTAAGCAGTGTCCCTTGTGATTCATAAAAAGTAATAAATGATGACACTCCATATCTTAAGTAACATATCAAATGAATAGGACAATGTGATCCTGCTAATACTTGCTAGCCAGTAAACCTAACACCCAAAGGGCTGGACAAGTAGGCTTACAGACATTTTTTTTCAACCTAGGTGAAAGCCTGTAACATCACCATTTTAGCTGTTGGCATATATTTTAATCCATTAGATGATGACT
>JAVCKT010034168.1:10189-37196 GCA_032273925.1 Rhynchotus rufescens
CAGAACATCTTCATAGCCTCTTCTACTTCCCAAGGTAGTATATTCCACCTCCATTGCATGTTGATAACACTCAGAATTTTTTAAGACCAACTCATTGCTTATTTACCCTGTGGAAATGGCAATTTGAAATACACATCGTTTTTACTGTTATGTGCTGCTTTATTATGCCTAAGTATACTTACTGCTGTTTGCTACTTTTCTGGTATTAATTAGATCTTTTTAGGAGTATTTTGATATCTTGGGACTTGTTTGTCATTACTGCTGTTGAGTTCTTTAGAAACGTTATTGCAGGCTGTATTGCAAGTGCTGTTTTACTGGGGCTACCTTACAGATCTTACTGATGCAAGGGCTGTTATGTTGATATATTAATTGATGTAGGTCTCTTATCTTTAGTGAAGGGAGCCCAATGGAGATAATTACACCACACTGATGGTCCAATTTAGCCAGAATTGCACTTGAAGTTTACACAATTTGCTTCTCTTCAGCACAGCCCTATCTCTGTGCCCAGTGGATAAGGAATATTGGAGCAGGCAGCAGCTCTGCTGGTATGAGATAGGTCACTGGGGTCTGACTTGGGTGTTTTTACAGAGCTTATTAGAGATATATGCAGTATGCTATAATGGAAGACACAGCACAGGGCTTCTTTGTGGTTTGCTTCCCTGGGTGATAGCTTTTTGTCTCTGGTATTTGTGTTTCCTTGTCGCATGTGTTAACCTTTGAATACAAAAGCCTCATTAAAGCAGTTCTTCAGACGCACGTCCCCCTGCCTTCCCCAGAGCTCCCCGGAGTCCCTGGCGTGTTCGTACCGATGACGGTGAGACGCCAAACTCCAGATGGGTTGATTGATAGGAAAATTAATGATCCTCAAGACTTCTGTCCAGGTTCGTTATTTGGTGGCTTACAAATCTGTGCTCTCAGGGAGATAGTTGGGGAAGGAGGACCAGCTGGCTGCCATCCGCTCCGCTCTGTTAGTGTGATGAGGGAACGTAAGTAGTAGCATTAAGTAATATATTTGCAGGGTTCTCATTAACGTTATCTTCCAGGTACTAAGTAATTTGCTCCTTTGCTTTTGGAACCAGCTGCTCTTTTCTTTTCCTTTGAGTTACACTTCAGAGATATCTTTTTGTTCCATATGTGATTATGTACTAAGTGGAGCTAATGCAGAAACCATAAAAATTTTTGAGTACCTATTTCTTTTTAAAATAGCCATCAGAAAAAAAAAAAAGCTCACTTTCCAAATACACAGTGGTGAAAGGAGAAAGGAAATGAACACACATGTAAAACTTTACACTGGGCCCAATCTGAAGCTGGAACATGTCCAGCGGTGCTGGGAGATCTTCCCACCTCTCCCATCCAGTTATAATCCAACTGCAAATGCACTGTCTAATGAAAGAGTTTCCCATTGAGCACTCCTTGGCTTGGTGTACCTGAAACAAATGTCAAGTGGCTGTTCTGAGGCCTCATTTGGAGGAAGAAGAGACTATATCTGCAGAGGAGAGAGCAGGGCTCATTCATTTCCGAGGTAATTAGGTGGCAGTAATTAGGAAGGTTTAGGTGGCTCATCCAAACAGAAAGCCAGTCTCTGCTGTCCTCTCTTAGGTGGGATCATTCCTGTATTGCTCTTCTTACATTGTAATTTTTATCTAGATGAGTTACAGTTGGTGTTTAAAAATACCTGCCTGTTAACCCCTGAGCGTTAACCTCCCTCCTTACTCCTTCCTCTCCCGAGATTCATCCCAAGGGGGATCCATGCACTGAAATGATAATATCAAGTCGACCAAATGGCGAGTTCTTCGAGGTGCTGCTAAAAGCTTCTCTCCAGTAAGAGGCAATCTTCAGTGATTGCTGCTGTTCCCGTGATTACTGAACAACTCTTCACTCGGTTAAATTTAGCTTCCTTCTGTCAGAAAGTTTTCGACTCCTTTTTAATATTACATGGTGTTTAGGTTAGTGGAACTACACGTTTTATAGGAACTGCCTAAGGTATTATTTGATTAGAAAAGGCACGACCGTTTTCTGCTGTGATTTTCTAGTCTTTGTGGTATGAATGTTGCATTAAATAAATTGTTGCCTCGTGGAGAGGAAAATGAATGCATTAGGCTTCCCTTTGGTTTTTAAAACCATGTCTAATTTTTAAACCATTTTAAAGCTACCACGTATAGATTTCTGCACCCTCTTTTTGCCTGCAGACACGAAAAATGTGAGTGGTGTTGCTTGCATGGAGAAACTTGTTTTCTCACAGTAGAAAATACTGATGAGTAAACCCATTCAGTGATGAGGAAAATTGCTTAGTGCATCCAGCACAGATGCTGTGAGTATTGATTAAAGGAGGGGAAAGTCGCATGCTGCTGGCCCTGTCCGAGGTCACCAGGAGTGTAATTAGTTACCCGGTGCTACAGGGCCAAGTGTCATCACAGAGAAGGTTTCACGAGCGCCTTTGCTGTTCTCCAGGGATACCAGGAAGATGGGACACGGAAGCGTGGGGAGGGTTTATGCTGAGTTAAACTAAGATTTATCCACTTACAGTTTGCTATTAAAGAGCTTCCTAAGTGCATTTCTCTGTTGGCCACCCAGGCACTTTCTGGTCACGCAGCTGATGAAGTGGGGAGGGCTTCAGAAAGCAGGTGATCTCAGTGCATATTGTCATTTCTTTAACTGCTTCACCACCTAAATGCCTTTCTAAAAATGTGTATTTCTTACCTGAAGTGCAAGTTCAGCACTGTGCCTGGCACAAATGGGTGTGTGGTCTGTGGTGCAGGACACACCATCTAAATCTGTAATCTCAGAGAAGCAGGAGCAGAGGATTTTTAATTTCGTGGAGAACTGTGTAGTCAGCTGGTAAATTTAGGCCATAAATATTAAATTAGCTGTCTTTCTAAATCAACCGCCCCCCCAGACTTGTTTGCCAATTTGTTTTTCAGGTGGAGAGTCTTAAGGGATGTGCTCTTCGTCACAGGCACTGCCTCGAAATTTTGCCCACCTTTTCTTTTTTCCATCTGCCTACCCTATCTTTATTATTTGCATTTACGGTACTCACAGTAAAGTATTTGCTGTAGCTCAGGCGGGCTGTAGAGGTTCTAGCTATTGCATCTCCCTGCTCCTGGCCCAGCTGCTCCGGAGCAATGGGGATCCCACCCACCAGCATAGAGTAGACCCAAGGCAAAGGGGGAAAGGCTCTGCCCTCCAAACTGCTCCCTGCACTCCCAGGGCTGTCACACCCGCTCTGCCTCTGTGTTGGAGGCAGAATTAACGAAGCTCCAAGGTTCTGGCTGCCATGAGGAAATTAAACGTGTCCGTGCTTACCAACCCTTATGGTGATCCCGTTCTCCCCTCATACTTCTAGATGAGGATAAAGGAGAAGCTGCTTGACGTTTATTAACTAATAACCAAGAAAACCTGTTTCAAGTGTCAAAAATCTCACGAGGCAGCTCTTCGTTTGCAGAAGCTAATCAGTTATTTTGCTCAGCAGAGAGGGAACAAGCATTTAACCCAGCTAATCATAATCAAGCCCATCTCATGGCATCTTTTTATGTTTGCAATTTGGTAATAAGGTGCTGCTGCTCTGGACTCGGTTTGCTTTAATAACCCGCTGCTGGTGTCTGTGCAGGAAGGCTCAGGGCAGGGAGATGCTTTCCCTAATGTGATCTTAGCATTCCCGGCCCTGCCTCTGCTCCTTCTCAGGGGACATGCTAATCTTGCAATGTTTTACTTTCTGCTTTTTCCTCCATATGTGGCAATTGTGTGTCTGATCACCACGATCTCGCACGGTTATGGCACCCCAGGGAAAGGCAGCCAAAAAAACATATGGGGCTAGAGAAAAGTGTGTGCTTCACTGCACACGGGCCTCGGCCAGGGACAACAGACTCTTTGCTATTTTGCAGAAAAGATGTGCACTCTTGAAGCAAAATTGAGGCTGTCATTTTCTTTTCCTTAACCTCTGTAGCAATATGGAAATCATTCAGAAGTTAGTGTTTTAGTCAGAAAGATCTTAATAATCATTTATGCCATTGACAAATTCCGTTTGGGCATTCACTCTAAGGATGAATTTTAGCTATAAGATAAAAAATCCTTTTACTTTTTTTCTGCTGCTGCTGTTGGTTTCCTCAGAGAATGTGCACACAGGCGTGTGCCCACATTGGGATGAAGAGTTACGGGCTGAGGTGCTCCTCTGGATCACACCTAGATCCAGCTACCTGCATCCACTCCCACCTCTCTCCATGGCAGCTTCTCCAATGACTCGAAACCAGCAATTTTCTGCTCTCAGCCTTTTCTTTTACCCAGCCCGCCCCATATGCACACACAGATTTACTCCAGCCTCTCGTAGCCTTAGCAACTGCTGCCACTTACGGCTCTGTGAGAGCTGGGAGAAAGGTAATGAGTAGAGGAATATGCCAGGGGATGGAAGGAATATCCAAAAGTGAAGGAGAAAGCAGGTGCTAAATTGTCTGAAATGGCTTTCAGCAGCCCCAGTCTCAGCTAGCAATACTTATTACTGTAAAATAGACCCAAGTTTGCAAAAAGCTTTTCTTGGGCCCAGGCTTTTCCTCAGCCTTCCGATCAGAGGCTTAAAAAATGGGCATCGTCCAGAAACGGGGCTTGAAGACCCAAGGACTCCGGGATATGTCCCAGAACAACGTGGAGGAGAAGTACAAGAGTAAGAAACAGCTCAGGAACCAAACCTTGGTGGAAAATTCACACAGTGAGTCTGTAAAACCAATGGTAAAAGGTCTGTTAAGGAGTCAGGCTGCTTTATCTGAGGTCCAAGCCCACACAATCCTGTCAGCACTGACTTAAGATGTCACCAGAGCCACCACGATGTGACCATGACTGTGATGCTCAGAGCTCATGCCTGGGACTAGATTTGAAAAACTTAATGCTCAGAAGCAGTTGAGGCAACTATGAGCGGGCCAAAAATGGGAATTTCAGAGGTATGTGTTCCCCAAACTTGCTGGTATTTGGCATTATAAAGTAATGAGAACGCTGTAAGAGTGTATTTCTGTTTGAGACTGGGAAAATGTGTGGTCAGTTGTGTGGTGATGCCTTTTCAAAATATCTGCCAGAAGTCTTTCAGGAAAAAAAATATGGAATTGTTAATGACATCAGTGTTTGCAGCAGACTTTACTGTGGGAAATATTAATTTGATATGTTCTTATCCTAACTATGTCCATAGCTATCACCATTGTGGGCCTTAAAGTACCATGCAATGTGATTATGTAACACAATTATGTGTTTTGAGGCTATCATGAAAAACCTAACTCGTAACTGCATAAAAAAGAGCAAAAATCATAGTGCCAGCCTATCAGAGCCTCTCAGAGTATAAAATAATAAAATACAAGAAATTATTGCCTTTCATAAGTATCATGAGGATGACAAAAATCCTGTAAATCCCTCATAAAGGTCTGTTCTTATCGAACACTTTCCTAAGGCCTTCGTTACCAGGAGAAAGGGCTTCAAGGAGGCCCAAATACATCAAAATCAGGAACATTTTCAGGCCTGTTTCATATTCATAGTTTCTTCCTTGTGTGTGACTGATTTATTCTGCTGCGAGCCCCCGGGGTGTGCATTGTCCGAAAGAAAGGCTGCCAAAAAAGAAGCGAGCGAGAGCAGGAGTAGGGAGGGGGAACAGAGCTGGGGCTTCCCACTGCCGAGCCGTGCAGGGCGTCTGCATTTGTGGCTGAATTAGCTTTACGCTGCCCCTTCACAAAAGCACACGCACCACGTAAATGAGAAATAAGCACACGGTGCAAGACAGCGGCTTGGGAGAAGCTGCTCTGAGGCGGTTGCTCCACGCTGGGCAGCACGAGCCGCCCGTCCCGGCTTCGGCTTGAGTTGTGCTCGAGCTGCGCTGGCGTGCGCTTGCCGTGCAAAGCTCCGCGGGAAGCGCAAATAGATGCACACAAATGCAGCAAGTGCAGAGCCAGCAAACGCCCCTGGTGACTTTAGGGGTTTGTTTTAGCTGAGAGAGCGTGCGGAGCGCGGGCTCGCCGTGCCCAGCGCGGTGCAGGAACTTGGGAACCGCTCTCCAAAGCTGCTCCACGCAGGGAGGTTCTGGAGGGGCTGCGCAGACTTAGTGCAGGTGCAGAGGGGCAGCTCGCCCGGGGCGCAGGGGGCACCTCCATGGCCTGTCCAACGCGAGCGCGGACCCTTCGCTTGCCACAATAGCCGCCCGCACCCAGCACGACTCATTAAATATTCAGTTCCAGCCTCGAGCAGCTCATTAAGTCGGCACCGAGCAGTGACGCCGGGGCTGGAAAACCCTGCCTCGCTTAACATCACCATGCACAGTCTCCCTGGATCTCTTCATGTTACTCTGCTCGGTACCTTTCTGTGATGACCAGCTTGTGCTCGCTGCTTTGCATTAAATACAGGTAAAAAAAAAAAAAAAAAACACCCACGTGGATTTAAGTTCTCCTGTTCTTTACAGGCCTTGGTAGAAATGGGGCCCAAACTAAACTAAAAGTCTGTGCCATTTTTCTTATAGCAGCCGATGTGATTCCAGCTTGCAGGAGGAGAATGGGAGGAGGTTTATAAGCTTCAGTGTTAACAAAACTTGCAATGTTGGAAGAATAACTTTAATATCTGAACAGCATGATGACGTGGAGCAGTTACAGAGCTGCAGTGCTCTCTCCACTGTTACGCTGTTGAAAGTTTTACAGTAAGTGTATGTTCCTTGGAAGCGTAGTGTCTTTGCTGGATTTGATTTGAATACTATGCTGAATTTATTTCTTGTGTTCACAATTTCTTTCTGAATGGTTTATTTGAAACCTGTTTTGCAACCACTGACTTTTCTGAGAACAGTGTTATATTCAGTTGTGCTTAGCAATAATATACAGAATGGGAGCAGGGAGATATTAAGGGTGAGTGACTGTCAGATGTCAATGAAGTGGGGTACTGTAATCAGGAATTTGGATTGTAATTGTAGAAAACTCGTGTGTTTTCACTAACTAATGTTTTAAACTGTAACACGTGGAAGTGCAGCAGAAATGGAGTGGAAATGGAGAAGCAGATCACGTGCAAAAGTTTGGGGTTGTTTCTCAAAGGTCAGTGTTTTACAGTCTGCATTTTTCTTTCCTTTAACAGAAAGTGTTTTCAGACTGCGCATTTCTATGTGGAAGACAGCAGCTCACCCCGTGTGGTCCCCAATGAAAGTATTCCCATTATTCCTATTCCAGGTAAGACAGGCTCTCTTGTATTTGCACTAATTGAAGCCTCTTTTATTTCCCTAAAGGAGAAAACTTGCTATTTGTGGTTAACATGATTTTTTTTCATAGACATTCGTTGTATCAGTGCTACTTCATTGAAATTCATGTGCTTTGCAGTGGGGCTCTGAGTACCACTGCAGTGTTTTTCCATAGGCACTTCTTCCACATTATTTTAATTAAAAATTTCAGAATAACCTTTGTGAAATGTCAAGAACAGGAGCAACATTCCTTAGAAATACGACCGCGTTGCATCCAAGGGGAAATGGGTTGCAGTGTCAGTGTGGGCTGTGGATGAGGGATGACCAGCTCCGCTGCTCTCCTGAGACCAATTGGCTTGTCCTCCTCTCTCAACATGTGCAGAGGTGGGGAAAAGAAAGATAAAAAGTCCAAAGTTGTTGGCTAATTTGGCCTTAGTCGAGTTACCAAAGGCCCAGTTGTTCCCTGAGCTGTGTGGAGAGCAAAGCTGGAGCCGGAGTTTGGCACTGTGTTCTCTCTATTAGGCATTTCCCCTAGGAATTCTCAAGTGTGGCATTCAGTTCTCTTTAAGCAGTGATGACAGAAAGCAGCTTGATGTTGCAGTGGCCTGTGCAGTTGCTGTCTTCTTCAATGTTATTCAGATTCACTGCTGGAATTAAGATACCCTAATTGTTGTGCTAGTCTTAGTCTGTCCAATGACTGTACTTGTTGCTTCAAGGTGGTGTTTTCAGTTTCCTTCTCATATTCTGTAATTTGTGTGGATGATCTAGGATGTGATCTACAGATGATTTTAATAGAAACATTCAAAGACATCTGTGACAGTAAAGAAGAGATTGTGAAAAACATGCCATGGATAAAAGTTGTATTCTCTGTGATTTTACCTAGTAGAAATATGAGATATTCCTTCTAGAAAGAGTCTTTCGAAGTATTTGTGAGGTTTAATATGGAAGATTAGCTCTTCTGTTTTTATGGAAAATGTTAGGCAATTTGTCTTGCTGTCTGATACTGCACCTCTGAAAAGAGAAGAAACCAGACCAGTATCACTTGTCCTTTCTGCAGACAAAGGTGCACATCCCGGCCACCTCATTTCCCTTAGCAAGGAACTACCCTTCCCCTCATTTTCCTTTGACTCACATGAGATGGGATATTTCAGTTTTAGACCACCTGCAATGAGCTTTCATAAAAGAACCTAAATAGCAGGAGAACTCTGTTCTTCCTACTTCCAAGGTGCAGCACCAAGTGATCTTGAAGCTCTGCTAAACATTTCCCTATCTGCAGATACGGAGGAGGCCTGTTTCTCCCAATCAACTTGCTGCTAAATGACACTGCTCAGCAACATCAGCTATTGCTGCCATTCTAAGGCAGTCCGCTGAAATTCCTTAAAAACATTGAATGGCAACATTCTCCCTTGAATTGATCCCAGCTGATGAAATGATAAGGTTTTGAACTCTGGAAGCTGCCAGAGGATGGGAGAAAATCTTACTTGCCGTCTTGATCCTAGCAGTAAAATTTAACTGACGTTTTAACAAAAGCAAGTTCTTAGGAGTAACCTTAATAGGTTGTTATTCCCTAGGTTGTACTGTCTTAAAAATACATTTAAATGGGCCCTTGTGGAACGATGCTTCTCTCAGCTAGAATTCAGTGGACTGACTTTGACTCTCAGTTCACAGGGATGGCAATTCAGAGCAGTGTGTCTGCAAAGGCCACGCTGCAAAGTTTTGCCAGGGCCCTTCTACAGCATACAGGGAGCTGCTGGCCGGAGAAAGCAGAACCAGGTCTGGTTCTGCTGGTTATGGGCTCGTCAAGGCCCAGGTGTGGGCTGGTTGTGCCAGGTCCAGGGGATCCAGGTGCAGCAACGTCCTGACGCAGCTCGGAAGGTGGCCAAAGTTGCGCTGGTCTCGCTGTGCACGACCACTCTACTGATGTGCCAAGATGCTCTGAGGTAGCTCTGGTATTTCCTTCTACACCACATTCTGCTCTTATATTTACATGTACCCTCCTTTTCCTTGGCTCTGGGAACTATAAAACTGATCTCCCAGCTACACAGTACAACTTAGTAGATCCATAATCTTAAAAAAAAAAAAAAAAAAAAAGCCTATAAAGGAATCATTTTGCCCATTTTCTATTTCACTTCCCGTGGCCTACGTGCTTAATTATTGTGCATGAAGCCACATCACCCATAGGCATGTGCTTATCTATGCAAATTTGCTCAGAGACCCAAATCATTGTCATTATTCATAATTATCTGCTCTGCTTGATCTAGAGAAACACAGGACAAAGGAGGTATCATTAACCGAGTCACCCACTGGATATTTAACTGCGGTATAAATCTTAACCCACATAAGCCTTATGCCTGACAGCAACGCATCTGTAATCAATGACAGACTTCTGAAACTCCCTGCTGTTCAACTCAACAGAATTATCTCTCCATATTCTCTACACTCAGTTAATTTTGGCCACATCCACATCACTTTACATGGATCTCCTCACTATAAATGTTCAGGCTTGGCAACATCTCGCTCTCACTAAACCAGCTCCTATTCCTCTACCTTTTTTTTTTTTTGCCTAGTTGCCTAGTCTTCCTCTGTGCTACTCAACACAAGACCTGCCTTGTAAAGCAAGACAGAAATGCATCATCATGTAGCTTAGATGATGTCAAATACTAGAGTTCCCACAAATTCCACCTTTACCACCATCCTCCTCCTCGTCTTTGTTTCAGAGCTCTCAGGTGGTGAACTGTTGTGGAGCTCGCAGAGCCTTGTAGTGGTTCCTTGCCCAGGCCCGTGGGCACAACAGGCATTTGGCACGGATATTAGCAGGACTGGTTGGTTGTGAGATCAGTGCAGAGATACTTGAGACTGGACCCTATGGCAAAGCTCAAAAGTGCGCTCAGCCTTCACCACAGTCCAGAGAAACAAGGCTCATAAAGAGCAGAATGGCTGCTTGGCTGATGCACAGGATTCTTTTAGCCCGTTATTCCAGATGCCTTTCACCATTTTTAGTAAAATGTCTCAGATGTGATGCCAGTCACTTCAGCTCTGTGTAGCCTGCAAAACTCAGGAACACTTCCCAGTTCTTGGATCAGGACACATGCAATTTCCTATTTAAATGGCAGTAGATTCATCTTTTAACTTCTGCTGGAGTTTTTGAGTGCTGTATTTTAAAATAACTAGTGGCAGAGTCTGTGGGAGAGACAGTATCTTGCTTCTTCCAGAATGATTCCATGTGGGTGCATGAACCCAGAAAATCCCAGCCTAGCCAAGTGTGTTGCAGTCAGAAAGTGTCCGTATTATCATGTAGGAGGATGAAGACCAGTGCAGTCACGACCCTTCTTCACTTTCATCTATTTTCTCATGGTTACAAGAAGCAGTCCCCAAAGCTTCCAAGCTACTAACTGTTAGTTTTGCTGAATCTTAGCAGACTTTTACATGTTTCTTCCTTATTCCCTTTTTATCTACAGAAGTTCCTTGGTTACAGGCAACAAACCTAGTTCCTTTGAACCTTTTTGGTGAGTGTGTCAGTGGTAGATGAATGGGGAAGGTAGGTAGGTTGGATGGATGTAGGAGAGGTGTGTTTTCCATAAGCACAGCCCTTGTACTCCTCATATCTTCAGATGCTTTCCACTGGAGACTGGACTGTTTCTTTTAAAAGATTGTACAAGTAGGTGTCTCTTGATAGGCTTATTTTTTCTGCTAGGATGTGGCTATCTCAAGTTGCATCCCAATACGTAGCGATGAGCACCAGGACATTTCCATGGCAAGGCCTTGTGACAATACAGAGTGATCCTCTGGGCTAGAGCCTGGCTCGGCACCAGGAAAAGTGCCAGCTACAGCTGAGGACTTATTCCCAAGGGCATGTAGCCCTTCCCTGAGCACAGGGGTGATGTTCTTTGGCTGTTTAAGGTGTTATGGCTGTTTTCTGCTCCCTGCGGATTTATATTCCAGCACCATATTGTGAATTGTACCCATTTTCAGCTTCAATTAAAGCCATCAATGCAATATTGCAAACACAGACGTCCTCTGAAGCCAAGAATATATCAAGGTGTTTTAGGGAACTTCCACCTGCCTTTTCCTTTGCCACAAGCCCTGCTCGTGAAGCACACCAGGGAATTTCCGCTGTGGTCCTTGTGATGTGGCTGAAACATCCCAGAACGTGGGCTCTCCTAATGGCCACATAAAATGCAGAGATTTGGGGACAAGCCCTTTTCTGAAAACCCTCAGATGACTGCAGAGAGCTCTCACTCCCCCTGGGAAGCTGCACCTCTCTGTGCTTAAGTGGAAGACCTGTGGGTAATGGAAGGCACAACTGGGACCTTAGGTTGGAAATATGTGAGTTTAAAACTATATTGAAGCTCTGTGCTAGAGGAAAGTTCACGTTATTTCATTCTCTTGGACTGAAATAGCTTTTTCGGATCCATTTCTTTTTGCTTAGAGGGAAGAACTGCATTGATATTGCATTTATAATTAATGATAACCTAATCTAAGATTTGTACAAGCAAATTTAAACTGAGCTCTTATTTTGACGTGTATAAAATTTTATCATTAACATCTTCATATTTCTGACTGACACATGGCTAATAGCATTGCAGTAGATTAAATCTCGAAGCAAGAGAGATGAATGTAGCTACAATATTACACAGGTGATTTTTCATATTCTGCTTTTTCATGTGTGCTTTATCAGAAACCTGCCCTTCTGTTCATTTGACTTGATTATAACAAATAGATAATAATTATCTTGCTGAGAAGAATTCTGTGGGTTTAGTGTTTTTGTTTCAACATGCCCAGTTATCCAGGACTCTTTATATATATATATATATATATATATATATATATGTAAATATATATATGGCATTTTTCTTGCTTTTTCACTTTGAAAGGTGCTTTTCTCAGAAGCAATGCTTGGTAAGCACATAATAACAAAAACATGATCATTAATGAGGAGAAGTATCCCCAGTAATAAACGCTCAACAGTTTATAATTTATCTTAATTTATTTTGATATATAATTTATCCCAACTATTGAGGTCACTGACTTCAGAGGATGAAGGATTTTCAGCAAGAACTTTGAGCTCCTAGAAATAAGCCTGCTATATTGCCATGTTATTATTTATGCAAATAGTCTTGATAGAAAGCAGACACATTATCAGTATTAAGACTATTTTTGACTTTATCTTATCATAAAATAATTAATATTTGTGTTATACAAGTAAAACCCTTAATATCTTAATGGAAATTTTTATAAAGCAAGAAGTGTGATTGGTCAGAAAAATTAACTGTTGTGCGTGAAATGCAAACTCTTATTTTGCATTCTTATTTTAAACAGTTTAACAAGGAAAACCAGTTCATCACAGAATTTTAGGCACATGCATATGATACAAATGCATTAAACTTAGAAGTGTTAGAAGAAAGATGGGCACTACCCATGGATATGCCTGGAGTTACGTGTGTACTAGTCCAGTTCTCTGCCCACCGTGTGCGCTCCACGGGTACTCACAGTTTGTACATTGAGTGTTTTTAGTCTAAGCTACTCCGTAAAAGTGGATAACTGGCCTTATTGAAGATGATGGGATTTGTTTTCCGTAACCTCTGGAAGGGCTGAATTTCACCCAAGGGGATGATGTTATTACAGCACTACCCTTGCAATATTCTTTATGATCAGCAATGCTTCTACAAACAGCCCAGATAGAGACTTCTTGGGGCTTTAGGACTGTGTTATGTGTACTCCGACACTGCACAGTACAGCTGCGTAGATCCTGTTTAAATTTGGGCTGCGATTGCCACATTCCTGGCTGTGGAAATAGGAATCTGGTGGAGCCGCATCCATGTATTTTTTCCCGCTGCAGTGCTTTAAATCATGCTTTTGCTCTTGCTCTTACTCTGCAACCTTCGTTCAACCTGCTGCATGCTATAGGTTGTGGGACAGCTGTTTGGCTCAGTTTTGAGTAACATGTGTCCTAAATGTTGATGCCAGATGTTCCAGCTGCTTGCAGGAGTTCCTGTTCCGTACCCCCCCTTTTTAAAAGCACATATCCATGAACGAAACTGAATGGGGAAAATGAAACTCGGGGACAATAAAAAAGCTAACTGAACAGAAAAGCACACTGCCAGGAGCAGAAGGCACCTGAATGCTGTGGATGTAGGACAGCCATTCCCAGGGTGGGTTATGAAGTCAAGTGCTTTATTTTTTGACAAGTTAAGAGATTAAATCCTGTCCCATGAGGGGCCTGCTGGAGGATATTTCTTTCTAGCCTCAGGTAGACTCTTTTTGCTGAAAATGAGACCTGTGAGGACATGCTGTTGAGGGCGGACCTCCAGGATTCATACTGCTAATGGTGGTTTCATGATTGTCATGAGCCAGTTTAGGTTTGTCCTGCCATCAGAAAGGGTAGACTCGCCCATTGTTTCACCATTTCTCGTGGCGGTGAGTGGGATCAACCCATGTGTCCAACCGCCGGCTAATCCTTCTCTTCCCTTCCCAGAAATCAGCTAATCATTCTCTGGATTCGTTAGCAAAGCTTGCTGCATGGAGCAGGGGACATCCATGGCACATGTGTCCTGGCACTCTCTGGGTGAGGGACTGCAGTCACAGGCAACAGAAGAAGCTTTCACATTAAAAGCAAAGCGTAAGACCCAGAGGACATCAGACTTTCATAGATTAGTAAGATAATTGCTGAGAATGGGAAGCATTTATAAACCAATGAAAAGCAAAGGTCGTTTTTGTAAGCAATACTTCTTTGTGTGTGTGTCAAACATCTGATCTTCAGAAATACGTAAATTGCAAACTGGACAAAGGTAGCATGAAGAAGTGCATCGTTTTTTGACCTTCTGGATTAATTCCTGACCCAAATCCTTCTATTCCAATCCAATACCACTAAGCCATCCAGTGAGCTCTCCATCTGTAAATGAATCAAATTGAATCTGAAATCTTATTATGTGGAGGCGCCACCTCTGATATGATATCCCATTTTTCTCTTGAAATTGACCCCAATGGCTTTAGCATTACAGAGGCAGCTTATTAAGTAGGAAATATGGGGATATCCTCCCTGGTTGGATTACTAATTATCCAACCTCTAAATGTAGCCCTATACCAACTTTATTGTTCCTAAATACTTCGGACTTGTTTTGAAGGTTAGCTGCTTTCTGAAAGAATGCATTACATATCCTGGACTCTTCGTTTATTGACATTTTGTGGAAATTTAGGTGCAAGTGAAGGTTTATGTGACTTTTTTCATGGTGTCTTGCTTTTGTGGCAGGAAGTGACTTGCATTATGCACCCCTTCACTGTTGTGCTTTTGTTGCTCCTCTTAGCCTCTCCTCTGGGACTGGCCAGGGAAGATGTAAAGTGAATCTAAATTTCCAAAGTCTAGCAGAATAATGAATCATATTCCCACTTACCAACTTCAGGAGCCTCTCATCATCACCTCACTGGTGTCCTGGAGACTTTCACCCCATCCACTTAAGATTACTTCTTTCTCTCCATAACCCAAAGGGTTAGTACCTAGGTATGGTGCCAGATTCAGATTGTGTTTCGTAGTGACGTAAATCCAGAATCAGTTTATTTACACTTGCATAACAGATGGCTGAACCCCAGCTAGTCAGAACTGTAATTATTTCTGCAGCTTTGGAGGTGTAGGTGTGCTATTAAAACATTTCTCTGTTCCCATGCAATAATGAGCAGGTCTCACAAAACGTAAACATCGTCCTGACAATTCCAGATGGCCCTCTGGTTTCTAGATGGGAAAAACTGTATGGTGCAGAAGGGAATGTGCACTGAGCAACTATGAGAGCTCCTAATTAGCCATTATAGGATTCCATTAATCTCTTCAATCGACTAAAAGAATTATTGTCATTGAAGTCCATTTGTCTTCAGCTGGAAGAGAGTCTTAACCAAAGCCTCTGAGTGCCGGCTCTGCAAGGAAGGGCCTATTCTGAGCATATATCTGTATCTGATGGTTTTCTTGAGAAAGGTTGAGGATATCTTCAGATACCATCTGAGCCAATACCATCCAAGAGTGCTAAGTATGACAGTAGATATTTTAGCTGAAATTCGACAAGCTAAACACACATACACCCCAAGCAGAGCATTTTGGGGTCCTGCCTGGGAATTTGGCGTCAGAGCTAGAAAAATACAGGCTCAAATGACCTGAATGCATTTCCCCACCTTGGCCACTGCAAAACCCTGCACTTCATGTGCAACTTTCTCCCAGTGACTGTGCAGAGAGGGGCAGACGGGTGAGCTGGGGAAGCAGGAGTGTCTCCAGCTGCAGGGTGCCCGTCCCCAACCACGTGGGTCCCTCGAGCGGTGCCACCACGACCTCCACAGGAGGCTTCCAAGGGGAGCTGAAAGTGGATATAGAAGAGAAAAGACAGAGGAGAAAAAAGGGAGGAGAAAAATAAAGGAGAGTGAATAGTCAAGAAGAGCTGCAGCAGTAACTATAAAGGTAGAGAGCTACTGCCACCAGCAGCAATGATGATGAAAGAAAACTAACCATATTTTGCTGTGGATCTCTGGTGCAGACCCATCCTTGAAATTGGTGGGAACTCAATGGACTGGAGAGTGCGTTATCTTTAATGTGTTTCTTGGCTCACAGATCACAATTAAAATTAAATTCTGCCTTCTGCAAAATTAAATTGGACACTCCGGTCTGCTGCAGTGAATCCCTGATCTCAGTTGGTCTCAGCTGAGATAGACTCTACTCACGGAAATAGAAAAAAGAAAACAAAAATAAAACCAAATAAGAGCTATGAAATTTCTCTTGTGACAGTATGTGAAATTGCTATGGCAGCACAAGCAATTTTCAAGGAAATTAAAGATATGTGGGTTACTTTTCAAGAGAGGAAAGATTGTTTTACAGTCGCTTGCTATGGGCTGCTGTTCTATAGATCATTACATTTGAGTGGTTTGGCTGCAAAAATATTAATATGTGTGTTGTTATGAGATGATGATGTACTCAATATTACGTAGAATAAATGTTAGCACTTAAATATTGTAGAATGCCAGCATTTCTGCATGCTGCAGCTTTTTGCTAAAATGAGCATACACTTGTCAAATGTTTGGAATTCTTTGTTATTCAGGAATGAGCATGTGGCTAATTAAAGGAGCATTGCTATGTTGAGAGGTGTTCAGATTGCGAGCATATCTTCACCACTTGCCTCTTGTAAATAAAATAAAAGGAAGCTGATTGAAATCTGAAAATGTCAATAGATGCAAAAAGCCACCCTGGAGCGTTACCTGATAAAATAAGAGTAGAGAAGTAATGACATGGTCAATATTAACAGCCATCAGCTGGAGAGAAATCAGATTGTCAGGGCTGGATCTATAAAATTCTTGCCAAAGTAGAACCTCATTTACACATACAGATCTTCATACCCTTTGCTAAGAAAAGCATATGTGACAGCTTAGAGGTTTTAGCTGCCAAAGATCTTTCACTCTGAATACAGTAAATGTCACATCTATTTATTTATCGTTAAATTTTGCTAAGTATCTGTAGAAATATTTGGATTTTTTCTATCATAATGTAGATATTTAAAAGGAAAAGAATCCAGATTATAATGCAGCTGTAGCACCAAACCATATGGCTGCTAAATGGGAGCAAAAATACACCACCGAATTACAGGGAGTAAACACAAACTGCATGCGATCTCCAGAAGAATATTAAATGGGATACATAAATACCAGAACACTGCCATAAAATCATGCTATCAGACAAGAGTAGCCACCAGGCAATAGATTATTTCACATGCTGAAAGTAATCACAGTTGTACAGCAATTTACATTTTCTAAATGCCAGACTGAAAATATTAACTAATGAATCTTGGCATGGACAGCGTTTTCACCAACTGCAGTGGTGTTTATAACAATGTCTAGACTTCTTTTTTTTTCTGAAACATGGAGAAATAAGACAATATTCCTACACTCCACTTTTATTAGAAACCACCCAGAGTTCCAGGTGCTTGAAACAGTCTTGGTTGTCTTTAATTCAATTTAAGTTTTTGATTTCTTTCTCTCAGGAAAATATTTGTGGATGGGTTATTGGTATATTGAGGAGATTTTGCACTAAGCTGAGCAAGAACAAATGGGCCAGTGGAATGCGTGTTCAGAGCTATGAATGGTGTCTGGCAGGAGAGAAAACTCAAATTAGTGTGGGTGTTGTGTTGCCTGTTCTTTTGTGCAGCGACGGTTTCATGATAAGTTCATTTGGATACTGCATTGTTATATAAAAAGGAAAAAGTCAGTAATTTGTCTGCTCCAGGAGAGAAGCCTATGTCTCTGCTCAGTCTGGTGAAAACTTAATGGGGGCAATTGTCAACTTTGTCTTCGTTTTGTCTTTCCTATTTTCTTATGAGGCGGGTAAGGAGAGAAGCCTCCTCCGTCCACTTAATGCTCCTCCAAAGTGATCTTCAAACTGCCTGTGAACTAGGTGATCCTTGAACTTCTATTGGACATCGCAGGGAGCAAATACCCAGTACCTGTATTTGCAAGGTTTAAGAACTAAAATGTGCAGAGTTTGCCTCAATACTGGCCAGATTCATCCAGATTTTTTATTACTGCATATGGAACAAGCCCTGCCCCTGGGAGCTCAGCTCTAAGTGATACTGAGCGAGTGTTTTCTCTCCAGAGTTTGCAGATGAGAGCACAAATCTTGAAATTTTATTTCTGAGGCAAATAACAGCTCTGACTCTCTCTTTCTACAGATGATATGGAAGCAATTCCAGTCAAGCAGTTCGTTAAACACATCAGCGAGCTCTATTCTAATAACCAGCATGGGTTCTCAGAAGACTTTGAGGTATGATTTAATGATCCACTGGTCAAATGGTGTTTTCCTAAAGTTAATTGCTTATTGATAGCAAGGGACACTGCGACAGCTGTGTGATGTTGTTACGACAGAGGTAAGAGTGGTGGTCAAACGTATCAGAAGAAAAAGAGAAATACCAATTTGCTATTAGATAAAAGTAATCTGGGAGTGGATGGTCGTAGGTAATTTCTAACTGTTGCAGAGTAAGAGTCCACAGTAGCCTTCTGCTAGAAGCAGTTAGTGCCTCCACAAGGTATTTAGCAGGTTTTTATTCAATTGGAAAAGCTGCCTGCAATCTCAAGGAAATATCTGTCGAAATAAGAAGCTGTTCTTAACTCCATGCTTTTGATATATATAACCAGAAGCTTGTTTTACTCTTTTGGACCCAGAATTTGCTTTCTTTAGTCCTACTGAATAGTCCCTTACCCCTTGAGTAACTCAAAAGGAGCAAAACAGCACTCCCTATGAGCGAGAGCAATAGATTTTGGTCATTTATGAACCTCTCCCCCAGCTATGACTGCATCCCCTATTCCTGATGGATCTGTTCCTGAAGTCCTTGTTCATGCTCTGCTCAATCAGAAAAGATTGCTGTCAAAGTCATTGCTTGTTTTGTTGTAAAGCCAAGGAGAAAGGCTTCGGGGCTTGACCAGTAGTGTTTACTTAATGTGACTATTTTAAAGTTGGTGACTTACTACCAATTTAGGACAGACTCTGACCTCTGCCTCTATAAACTGGCGGCAATGCCAGCGGAGGGAAGTGTTTTCCACCCTCTGGGTTACCAACCCCGTATTGTCCATGCACAGCAAATAAACATTACACAGTATGAGGAAAGACTGTAAAGTCAAGCCCTAAAAGCCACAGGCTGGCACTTCTTGGGTAAGTTTTAGGCATTTCAGTCGGTCTGGTTTGTGTTACGCATGTGGATCTCACGGGCAGCCCTGCTTACCAACAAGGCAATGAAAGAAAATAGGGAACCAGTTATCTACAACTTCTGTGCTCGCTGCAGTAAAGGCAAGACTATGTGCAGGAATTGTTTTTAATGGGGTCATTTAAAACATTTATTGTTGTTGTTTGGTTACTGTCTATAAAGAGTAGCTGCTTTGTCCGATGCCTAAAAACATGGTGTAAGTTGGAAACATTTTGTATTCATGAGGAAGGCAAATGTGTAAGGTGTTAAAGTGATTTAGTTCAATTGACTGCTGGCTGGATGGCTGAGCAGGAATATTGAGGCATTTAACAATGTTGATGGTATTCAGGACAAACATTTATTCTCCAGAGAGCAGAATTTGATCAGGATGATCAAATGCGACTCACTCTTCTCAATTATTTATGGATTGTGACCCCGGTGCTATTCATCACAGCTGGCTTTTACACCATTTAATTATTCAAAATAATCAGCAACACATCTGTAAACTTGGTCTGGCTTTAAGCAGGCTTTGCTTCAGCTGTCGCCAAATCATTGCTATTAACAAATGTTGGACACCTTCCGCCCGTGTTTTAGCAAAGAAAAGCGCTGCTCTAATAGCCCTTTTTTTTCCCTTCTTTGTGGAGCTCCCTACTGCGAGTGGCAGCGAGTTGAGAGCTTCGTTTAGCCAATTAGTTCTCTTCTGGGGAGCCTGGGGTCCCCACTGAAGGCAAGTCAACCTCCTCCAGCTGCACTCACACGCCAATGCGCTTCTCCCGACGGGTTAAGATTGGGAGTGTTTCCTTTGAAGGAGACAGTGAGTTCTCAGCTTGCTCAAGACTGAATGAAATCTCCTTCTTCGAGTGAAAGGAGGAGGAAACGGTCGCTGTCTGGGATAACGGTTTAGCTCCCTCTTGCTGCCGACACCTCGCGGGCTTGTTTTTCTTCTCCATCCTGTTTCGCAGCAATGGGGCTGGAGGGCAAACCCAGGATCTTGCACACGCACCGTAGGTAAATTTTTCCCAAGTGCTTAAACTGGCTGAGAAATCAGGAACCTGATTTTTCAAATGGCTGGGGGCTACGGGAGCCTGAGGTCCCATTTATACTGCAAGAAGCAGCTCGTGTTGAACCCATGTTGGACCAGACCCAGCCAGGCTATACCTGCTGGAATCCTGTCTGCCAGGCAGAGGAAATGGGCAGCACACGCAGCATCCGTGATGCTTCCCAAGTTCCTACCTAGGACCTTCTGGAAGGGGGCCTGGAGTTCCAAAGTCCTGCAGGCTTGTAAAAAAATATGTATATATTTTTTACACCTAAAAGAAGATGACAAGGAGATGCTAAAAAAGGAGCAATCCTATAGAATAAATAAATCTTCCCAAAGATAGCAAGCACATGCTTTTCTTGTTTTAATGAAAAAAAAAAAAAAAGGATCCAAAAGATCTTGCGGTGGGAGGTTTTTTGAGGGTGGAATCTCTGAAAGAACAAGCAAGGAGCAAACATAATCTGCCCCATACAGACGGTAAAAATTGCCCAGTTATTTGCTGCTAGTCTGGGGATATGTTTCTTCCTGTGCTTTTGGCAGCATGTTGCAGTTGTGTTGTTTTTTCCATGAAGAAGATTGCTTTGAAAGTAGATAGTCTGACTGCTCCCTCCCTTCTCCCCTTAAAATGAGCTGTAATTACAGCTAAATATTTTGTGAATGTGCTTAGGAAGCGTTTTATGTACAGAGGAAAAAAAGACTTTGAACTCACAAATCTTTGCTTGGAAAGTACATCCCAAATGAATCCTGGCTCCCTTTGGGGAATCGTAATGCGAGTAGCTGATTTTATTGTATGGTGATAACTGGGCTTTCTTATTTATAAAGAATTGTTAAGGTTTCCTTTGAGCCCGTGAATCTTCAATATTTGATATAAACTAGAAATGTAAGGCCCAATTTAATACTGAAGAACAAACAGCTTTTTGAAATGAAGTCCACAATCATGCATTGTCAGTGCTGGTTTCCAGCTTTTTGAGCTCCAGCTTGGAATCCAGTCAAGCTAATGGCAGTAAAAGGTGAAGGAGCTTTTTGGATTGCTTTGCTTGTTCCCTGCCAGGCCAGGAGAGATGCTGCATTTTGCAGGACATCCCCATGCTGGGGTTTGGTGGCCCAAGTGCCCTGGGCACGTGGTGTCAAGACTATGCAGAGCCTGGAGGCTTCCCCAAGCACAGATTGTATCTAGTCACTGTCTAGCCAGAGATGGTATCAGCATCTTTATGTTTAATAGCGTTTAATAGACCTTTCTTCTGCAAATTTCTAATTGCTTTCTTGAAGCTTTGTAGATTTCTGTTGTCCAAAACATCCCCAAAAAGAACAGACTTCTTTTTGAGTTTAATTCATGCCTAATAACATCTTTCAGTGCCTCATAGTTTTTACATTACAAAGTACATCCCTAAATCGCCTCCTAAATGCCATGCATGATTGTGTACATTCCTCATATCTCCCTTTAATCATCTCTTTCCAAAACTGAAGGAGCCTACACTATTTAATCTGTTTATTTGAGGAGCTATTCCAGGCTTCACAGCACTTTTTCCTTCTTTATCTTTTTTTTTCTACTTTTGCCATATTCTTTTTAAGATGAGAAGACCAGAACTGTGCACAGTATTTAATGCCTGGGTTTACTGCAGTGTTATGTAGGGGCATAGTGATGTTTTCTTTTTGGTTTTCTATTACTTTCCTCCTTCCTAACATACTATTTATTTTTTAACAACCGCTGAGCGCTCAGCCAACACCTCCGGAAAACTATCAGCAGTGACCCCAAGGTCTCTTCACTGAATGGCAATAGCAAATTGAGAACCTGTCGGTGTGTATGTATAGTTAGGGTTGTTTTTCCCAAGTACATCACTTTGCATTTATCAACATTGAATTTCATTTGCCATTTTATCACTCAGCCACTCAGTATTGTGAGAACGTTCTGCTTCCTCTCACAAGCAGCTTTTGTTCTAATTATCCTGAATAATTTTGTATTACAAACACACTTTGCCTCCTTTGCAGTGCATTTATGAGTAGAGCAGGTCCCTGTAAGGTTTCGCTGACAAAATCTAGTGCTGACAGATCCTGGGTTGTGCGAGTCTCATCTTTAACCTCTTAATACATAAGGAGACTTTCTCTTTTAGTCCGCAACGGATCATTTTTTTAAGAAACATTTTGTGAGAGACCTTTTCAAGCACAGTTTGGAAATCCAGCTACCCTGTTCTATTCCAGACTGTCCTGGCTGTGCACTTCTTCAGGGACCTCCACACGGAGTTAGAGGTGTTCATTAACACTGCTCTTTATTGCAGCTGCTGGCAGTTTGTCCCATAGAGAAGGCAGATTTAGTGGGCTGTAGTGCCCCAAATCCCTTCTGGATCTCTTTTTTTAAAAAGCAATATTGCATTTGCCATCCTCTGGTCTCCCAGTACCCAGCCTGGCTGTACAGGGCAGGCACCCTCCAAATCCTTGTCTCAACAAGAGGGCAAAGTGTATCTTCCCATGGCAAATTTTTCACCCTCTCCCTGTTCTCGTCTCTTATTGACAAAAAACAGTAAATTTTGTGAGCACACATCTTTCCCTCTAAAAGGAGAAAAACAAGCCAAGGAATAGCCCCTGGCTCCCCAAACTAGCTGTGAATTTCTATGCCACAGTGGCCGTGTTTGGACTTCAGGGAGCAGGCAGTTTTATTTACGTGCTCCCTGACTCGGGATTGGGTTGGTCCGTGCGGCCGCAGGAGGGGTTGGGTGGGTGAGCGTGGTCTGCCCAGGCCTCTCTGCTGCCCACAGCCCTGCGAGCTGCTGATTCTTTGCCAGTCTGGAGCCTGCACAGGCTTGCTCAACTTGGAGGCAGCCTGCCTCGCTCCCTCATCTCGGAAATTGAAAATATCTTTATACTCCGGTGGCACCTTCTTCTGAATGTCCTGAGATGTAAGAAAATAGTATAAATCCGTATCTTCAGTAGTGTGGCAGAGATTCACTGCTGTTCTTTGCATGGTTGTCATTGCTGGAGGCGAGGGTCACTATCTCATTTCAACCAGTGACCTCAGGATTCTCTCATGAAGGGCAAAATAGAAGACAGAAATGGTCCTGTGCTTTGCATGTTTCTTAAACTAAAACCACCATGTTATTACACTGGGATTCCTTTTGGATTGGACACAGTTTACATCAGACACGTGCTATAATTCTATCCATGCTGGGAATTTTGGCAGTAGGAAGATGCCATTTCCAAAGCGTGCTGCTTGGAGACCTCCCTGCTCTGGGAAAAGCTGTGTAACAGTGAACCTGGATCTCCATAATTAGGGATACTCTCAGCCTGTGTGTTGCTGTGCTGAGACCAAAGGGAAGCAGCGCTGTAAGGCTGGAGGATGAAGGACTTGGTGCAGAAGAGGATCTCCCTCAAGTTTTGTATTCTTACATTGCTGCTTCACCTACCCAAAGAAATTGGTATTATGGATTAACAGATAAGGAAAAGAGTAAAAAAGACTCAGCTTTCTGGGCTTTCTGTTACTAATTATAGCTCTACAACACCTCCCAAATTTTCTGCCTGGAAGTCCCATTCCAAAGACCTATGGCCCTACCAGGAGAATGTGAGATTTCGTTCAGACCCTGGTACCTCCCTGCCCAGCATCAAGATACATCACAAAAATGTTACTCAGCCCCCTCACATTTGTCGGCATCACCTAGACTGGCTGTGTGCACAGCTCAGTGCATGAATTTTTAACCACCTATAATGATTCCTCCACTCCTATTGCTGTGTTCAGTCCTTCTGGTTTGTTTATTTTTCCCTTCTAGGCTCTCCCCAGTTACCTTTCTCCTGAGTGCCATCAGAGAGTTTATACTAGTGCTAAATTGTTACAAAAATCTATGCTATTCCAGTGGGAGATCCTCAAATGCTATTTGTTCTCCCTGTTGGTATTTTATCTTCATGTTTGCAGAACAAACAGCAAGAGCACAAGCACAGAATTCTGTAATTTGGGATTAAACTAGCAGATCAGCAGTGATCATAGGGGTGGATGCACTAGCTGCTCTCACGCTGACAAATTCCACGGGAAGATCAAAACTGTTTTGGAATGTCGCTCATTTCTTCAAATTAGGATCCTTTCTGTGTTCCTGATTCCTCCTCATTGCTATTCATAGGCTTTTACAGTTCAGCCCCTGCTAGGACGTCTGCTGATGGGAGTAATGGGAAGCAACAGCAGCGCTGCATAAGGCCACATCGAGAGCCCGAGTTCCTGCTCAGTCACTGTAGCAAAATTTCTTGCTCCCAACCAGCAAGACGCTGGAGCGGTTTGATTTTCCACTTTAATGGAAATTCTTTGAAGTTTAGAAGAAACTAATCTGTAACTTGTTTCAGGAAGGCAATGAAAATGGGTCATTAAACCTGGCTGTATCAAATTCCAATTAGCATTAGCATGGACAATATAATTAAAAGGTAAATTAGCCATAATAGCAAGAGCTAGGACACTTTTTGCAGTAACTAACGGTCAGTTGAAAGCGTGTACTTCGGTTCCTTGGCTTGTCGATGATAAGTAGGAAGGACAGGACTAGAGCCTATATCCATTCGTCTTTGGGCAGTAATGTGTTCTGGGAAGTTAAACATAAAAAGCAGCAGCACACTGGCCAGCCACTGTTAAAATCAATGGAAGAAGCTAAAGGGATTAAAGAAAGCAGAAGAAAAGCCTCTGGACTGGGCAAGTTTTCTGCTCTGACTGGGTGAATTGCAGATACAGTGATAAGGGGGTAGCTGTCCTTTTGCTCCAAAGTGCCAGTAGCAGTTTTCTGTTAATTGGAGGAGACTGGTTAGGTTGCCATGAGTAGCCCGGGTACCGGGGTTGACCTGATGGCCTGCCTGCAAAGTTGTAATAATAGTATAATCATGCTGATGTTTTCAGTGCAAATGATTGTCTTGGTTAAGCAGTAAGGTTTAGAAATCCTAGGGTGGTCAATTGTATTGCTATTACCAAAGATTAGCAAAGTAAATATATAATAATATATAATATGGTAAAAAGGCATACTTAGGAAGGTGACTTTTTGGAGCTCTTTCCAGGGTGCTGCTCATTGACACCAGGCCATCCTGTTCTGCCAGAGGGTAAATGATGCTCTAAAAGGAGGCAGAGATAACAGGCTGCAACTAGTCTGGTCTTCTTGTGGTATTTTGTGCACTGATGAAAGGCAGCACTTGAGTTTAATAACGAAGGCATGTTGACTTCGGCCTTGCTGCGTGGGGTAGCAAACCTGTGGTTTAGTAATTTGCAGCTAGCATGGGGAGGGTGAAGCCAGCAGGTGAGAGAGGGTGGATGAACGGCCTCAGCTCACGGCCGCTGTGCCCATTCAGTGCAACCCAACCACGGGAAGGGTTGAGCTACATGGACAAGTGGGGGAGCTTTCCTTGAAGCTCTGCTTGTGCAGTGAGCGGGCACAGGGCTCCACTGTTTTAGCCCTTTTGAAGAGCGTTGAAATTCATTTATAGCACTAAGTTTTTAATAAAAGCCATTTTCAGGGGATAACCTCTCCCAGTGTAAGATCTTCTTTTCCACTGCTGTGTTTTTCATCCCCTTAGCCTAATCTTCCACTTCTGTTAACTTTATACAGGCCAGCTGGGAACAGTGCACAGTTGAAAAAGCAGTCAGCATCAACACAGAAAGGTTAATTAAAATAATTAACCCCTCTAACAATTCCCTTATGGAAAAATCCTATAGAATTTAGTAGGAAGTGTTACACTTACTATGAAGTATTTAAACTGTCACAGAATTCCTTAGCAGGGATGTAATTCCCTATAAAATTCTATAACTTTTCTATAGAACCCTACTGGATTCATCCATACTGAATTCTGCAGCATTTGGCATAAATGCTTCAATGCTAATAAGTGCTCCAAAAATAATTTTGTGCTGCTACAGGGTTTTAATGTTTGATATGGGGCTCTTCAGAAAGGGAAGATATTTTTTAAAAGTCACCTGCAGCAGTCCAGGAATAATGTTGCATTGTTTCTGAATGCAAAAAAAAAAAAAAAAACAGAAATAGCAAAACCGAGTTGCATTAAATCACACAAAAATGTAGCTAACGCTGCTTTTGCATTTGCAATTTAGGCTGAACTAAGCCTGCCCACTGTATAATCAAAAGTCCCTTGTTTACTGGAGCCGACAGGCAGAATTAGGGGAAACACACACTTTAATGTGATTTTTTTTTTTCCATGATGGAAATGGAGCTGTGAAAATTCTATTAGGGCCAGCTGAGAGTTGTGCCTGATTCCTCTTTGTCTTTGCTCAGCTCGTCCCCTCGACTGTCGTCTGCGTCTCCCAACGGAGAGGCGAGCGAGAGAAGCAATTGTTCGTTTGGGAGTGCCATGTGGATATAAAAGCTATAAAATGTTCAAGGTTTTACTATACTTTGCACTTTTAAAATGTAAATGCCAGGGAAGATAGCAAAATTGCTTTGCAACTCCTTTGTGAAATGTCTGCATAATGCTGAACTCTGTTACATCTGCTGTTTGTATAGCATTTCTCCTGATAATTTTTCTCTGTCACTTAGCTCGTGATCTTTGTAGCAGCTGTGAGCTTCTAATGATTTTTTCCCTCTTAGGCAGGTTCTATGCTGTTACTTTTAAAGCTCGCAGTACAAAGTAATTTGGCACCTCCTTGCATAACCTTGGGGGAAATTAGTTCTATTTAGTGTGATTTCTGGGACCCACAAAGGTTTGAAGAAGTGTCGCTTCTTCCACAACTTTGTAAACTGCAAAACACCAGGATGTTTTCAAAAGATTATTTTAAAACTAAGTTTATGCTAATGATAAAAAGCTTTTTACTTTTTTTCCAGAAAGATTGTAGTTAAATAGATAATAGAAAATATTTCTTGGAAGTGATATAGTATATGAGATTTAGCGATTTACTTGCGAGACAGTCTCTAAAGAGTCTAACTCCAGGAGAACTTAGCCAAGGGGAATAACTACTGCTCTCAAGGGCAAAGAAGAGACACTCTTGCCACACGTAGCCCTATATTCAGTTGTTTGCTGATATAAGTAGGTTAAGAGCTGAAAAATGAACAGAAATCTCACCTTATTCCTCAGCGAGACAAACATCTGCATCTCTAGCTGCCTGGACACCTGGCCACATTCGGATAGGTGAAT
>JAVCKT010034170.1:0-16623 GCA_032273925.1 Rhynchotus rufescens
AAGTCTTTCCTGTTGTTCCTCAGATTAAGGTATTTTCATTTTAATAGAAACTTTAGAAGAGTTCAGGTTAGAAGAGTTAAGGCTACAAATTAGGTATTTCATAGTTCTGTTTGTAGCTTAGCTATTATCAGGAAAAAGAACTTGGGTTCTTCTCACACATTCACAATGGATTTCCCAATAACTTCACAGAAAAACAGTGAGTACCCGTGACTCATAATGAGATTTTTTGCCATTCCTCCAGAAATAGAAAGACGTGACTAAAACATGCATAATATATCATTATTAGGATACAACCTACAAAATAACTGCAGGGGGAAGCATCAAATATTGTGCTTTCCAGTCTCACTTGGTATTTGGACCAAATACCTACAACTTAAATATCTCCAAGATACTTTAAATAAAGCAGAAATAGTTCAAAGGAAAAAGTTGACTTAAAATAATTCTTCATAGGTAATTCCCATAATGTCAGAAAAATCCATGGGGACTTAAGAAGAATGGCAAGGCATCTCCTTTTTCAGTAATGATAACCCTTCTGCAATGTCCAGATATTTTTGATAAGGTTTACTCTTGTGACTATTTCCACAAAGCAACACCAGTGAAAGATTTCTCCTCAATGGAAGAGGGATCTTCCAAGTATTTTGAATATATTTTACCTTCATGGGGTTTTTTTAATAAACTTTAATGGTTACAATATTTTTAATCTGATTATTGACCCTTTCTATAATATTCTGAACCTTTATAAAAATACAGTCCCCAAGATCCAAGTCCAGCTACACTGACCACAGGAAGCAACACTGTGTTTGCCCCATGCTGAATGTTAAACTCTTCTGTCACCTACATGCGGGGAAATTTAGGACCAAGTCACAGTCCCATTGAAATTAGCGGCAAAATTCCCATCGACTCCAATAGGAGCAGCACTTGGTTCGCAGTCTCATTAATGAGCATGACAATTAAAAGATGCTTTTCCAAGCTGTTTTTCTCTAAGAGGGCACAAACTATGATGGGGATTTCCTTGAACCCACACCGGTGGCATTGCCATAGCAACCAAGGCGCTAACAAAGGTGGTCCCCTCTCAGCATCCTCAGGTGTCACTATAGCAACCGGAGGCTGCAGGGAATGGGGGAAAACTGGAGAGCTGTCAGCCAAAGAAAAGAGCTGTGAATAAGAGGGTTGGAACCAAAAGCAATGTCAGGATGAAACATGTCAAGTAAAGAGAAATGAGTGTTTGGGATCTGTGCGAACAAAGAGCTAAAACAGCCCAGGCCAGCAGTAAAACTGGCCCTTACAGAGGACGGCTAGGCTTTTCCTTGGATGAGGAAACCATACAGCATTCCAGGCAGATATTGCCAGATTTTGAATTAATTACATTTTAGACGTAATTCTTTTAAGAGAGAGGTTGGTCACTACAGGAGAGAAGCTTTAGCTGCAGTGAGATTTAAACCCACTGATTTTTCAAGAGCACTTGCTGCACTTCTCATGTCTATGTTTCTTTACAAATGGGGAAAATGTGGGAAAATGCAATCCATGCTCTTGCATTGATAGCACAGGGCAATTACATAGCCACAGTAGCTAGCGGATTCCTAACATTTCTTCTTTACAAGTCTTCAAACAGTGTTCAAGTTGAAGGGGGAGGAAAAAAAAAAAAAAAAAAAGCTGCTCTTTGGATTGGAGAGAGGGAAATAACACTGTTTAGCATGGGCCTAAGTCAGTTAAACATGTTTTGTAGACTCTCAGGTGGGAAGATAGCAGGGCTATCCCCACAAAAGAAGAGTCAGCTTATTTAAACATAAGCCCCTCACCAAAAAGGAAAAAAAAAAACAGGGTCATGATATTGGCAGATCCTCATATTAACCATTTAGGCCAAACTAAATTCCCATTGGCACCAGAGAGGTATGAATTTGAGTGGGCTTGAGTTACCCGAAACATGCTTGTTCCCTGGCCAAAAGCAGTGCAGTTGTACCCGCAGGCCTCCTCTGAGGCAGGCACAGCGCTGGTTACTTTATTCCAAGCGAGCTCTCAGGCAGCCTGCAGAGGCACCGCAATAGAGCTCTTGCTAAGCCCAAGCCTCCGCTTTAGCCTGGGTTTTCGTTTCGCATGGGAAGCGCGCCCTCCAGTGGGACTTGCTCTTAGGCCGGGCTCACCTGCCTCCAGTATCGGCACTGCTTAAACCAGACTTCCCCACGCTCCTTAGGAGCCTTTTCCTACCCTGCAGTACAACATGACATACAAGTGCACAGTGCAATTTCTATCCCAAAGCAAAAGTCACTAAGTGACAAAGTTTTGAACAATCCAACCAACAGCATATACTAGAGAAAAAAACAAAACATACTGCAGTAATATACTTTACAGATGGCATTTCTTTTTTGATTTAAATGTCAGCTGTACCCTGAATGTTTGCTGCTGTGTGGCACACGATTTCCACTGCTTTTCTGCAGTTCTATATATGCAGCCCAGTTGAATCACGCATGTGATTATACCCTTCCATATGAAAAGCAGCACTAACACCAGCAGCCCAGGGGAGCTGGGTGGTATTCCAGAACACCTCCTCAAAGCACAAGAACTTCCCAACATGCAGAAAGGCAAGCAAGTGTGGCAGGGGGCCAGTGGGGATGAACAAAAAACACTCCTCACTGAGCTCAAGTAGAAACATCAAGCACACAGGAGGTGGAAGCTGGAACAGGCACCCAGAACTAATAGAGAGACATTGCCTGAACATAAGGAATTGGTTAGGAAAGCCAAAACTGAGCTGGAGTTGAAGTGGATGATAAGATAGCCACAAAAAGAGGCTGTAGCACCAGGCTCAAGGGTTTTGATCAGCAATGCAAAGTCCCACTGCTGGCTGATTGCCGTTGGCATCCCTCAGGTATCAAAACCTCAGCCAATACTGCTTAATGTTTTCCCTAACACCTCAGATAATAATACAGACTCACTCAGCAAGGTTTCGAACAACCCAAATTGCCAGGGAGGGGAGGGAGAGGACAGGGCTGATATCAACATGCCGAAGGGCAGGGCTACCATGCAGAGGGAGAGATTGGCTGACAGGAACTTCATTAGGTTCATCAAAGGCACGTCTGAATTCCTGCACCTACAAAGTAACCCCCTACAATAATACAATGAGGTAGTGACCGGCAAGTCGCTTTCCGGAGGATCCACGTGCTCCAGTGGACAACTCAAACATGGGGCAGCAGTTGGCCCTTGTGACAACGAAGGCCCACACATCAGCAAGAATCAATTAGCAGTAGAAACAGCAGAGATGGACTTCAGAAGAGAGAACGGGATCAATAGCAACTAGGGAACTAACTGATTTCATGGGAAGACTTCTACAAGCAGCCAAAAAGTAGATTTCAAGATACACTGAGGCCTGGTGGTTGTGAACTGACAGGCCTGGGCTCACTCAGTCCATGGGCAGCTGCATGGGAGAACAGGAGCGAGGCAGATCCTCCTGGCTGGAATGGATTAGAGAGAGAGAACCAGCTGCAATCCCACTAATCCTGCTCCAATCTATCTCAGACAAGTGGGCTGTGGCAGCACATTTATTTGTGCATTGGCAACACATTTGATTTCAGACTTGGTATTGCTTTTTAATTTATTCACAAATACACAGACATGGGCAATTCACTTCAATTTTACTTTTAGCTGTACTTTTCATATTCGTATATAATTGCCAGTGTTGCTAAAGCATTGTCTCTGCTTGGAATTTGCACCAACTATAATTACTATAACCAGCTGCAATTATATTTAAAACAAGCTGCTTTTCTGACTTGTGTTCTCCAAGATGAGAAGTCTCTACTGATTTAGAAGAGTCTTCTTGCTTAATACTCAATCTCCGCTGCTTGATAGGCTTCTCTAAGACTAGATTTAGCCATCTGCAAAACTAAGAAGGAAAGAAAGGACTAGGGTTTTGTGACATGCAAAAAGGCGTGTCTAAAAGGTGAAAATACAAAAAAAAAAAACCCCAAGCTACTGCCTCTTGGCCATAGGAAGAAAAATTATGTTAAAAGAGATGAAGGCCATCTTACCCATTCTCAAAGCATGATATAGAGCCACCTGATGTTTACTTCCAACAAGAAGTTTCAGGAGCCAAACTTGTCTTGGCTTTGCCATTGACATAATCATTAATATTTGAAGCATCTTCCAATGAAAACTTTCTTTCCTTATTATTAATTGAAATGTTATGTTTTATTCTGGTCAGTTTTCTTCCCTCTGGATTCATCACCTGGTATCCAAGTTGTAGCCATGAGATAGTTGTTGCAAGCAATTATGTTCCCTCAGACCTGTAAAATGACCAAAATTTGGAGACAAATTCTTCCACTTAGAAAAAAGAAATGTGAAGACATAGATACCATTGAATTGTGGATTTCAAGGGGAATTCTTGAGCACAGAAAGAATCAAACAAACCAAGCTCAAGCACAGATCACCTGGTGAAAGGAAATATTTGTGTATTTTAGCCCATGTGACTCAGTCACTAGAGAAGCACATCCCACATGTCTGCTGCATCTTAGCTTCCTACTTGCTATAGTTGCACCAGAGTGTTTTCAGCTATCTTGGATGAGCTTATATTGCCTCAGCCTGGCCATTTAAAATATTTTTTAGAAGCGCTACTACCAGCTTCTGCAAAGCTAAGTTCACACACTTATCTGGTGAGGGTAGCAAACAGCTGTGTCTTTCACAAAAGAAGAAATATTGCTTGTTATTGTTGTTAAAGGTTAAGTGTACTGAATTTCAAACTTATTTTATTTTGCTTTTGATAATTGAGGTCACTCCAATGTTGAAGTTCACTTATTTCTAAATCATAAAAAAAGATATTCAAATCAAATCTTTAGTTTTATCCCCTTGCTTTATAAAAGTTATACACCTTAGCCATATGACTAACCTTTTCTTTTTAAAGAGCTTGCAAGAAATCTGATAAAATTAAGAGGAATGGGAAAATACAGAAATCCAGAGGAGAAAAGGAAGTGGAAGCAGTGGAGAGTACAGAGTAAAAACAATTGAGAGAGACTTAAGGAATTCCACAGCACTTTGTTCAATTTGATTAGGTTATTTTAACCACTTTCAGTTCTGGTAACAAGAGCTTTGCTCTCTATTCTTCTGCAAGAAATTCAGGGCCAAAATCTTGAAATCCTTATTCATTGCCCTGGATAGAAGTAACCTTCCTTCTGTGTCGCTTACATTTATAAGTGGGAAAGTAGATTTTTTTTTCTTTAAACTTCCCAAATGCAGTGAGGCTTTTGTCATTTTCTCAATATGTTTTGGCATCTACAGCTATCAATCAAGACCAAGGATGATCTTTAGGTTGCAGATGACGCTGCAGCTCCCAGGAACAAACACTCTGGACCCTGGCTAAGGCAGTGGCAGCGGAGGCGAGAGGCTGGCGGAGCCGTGCGGGGCTCCGCGCACAGCCGGGCGATGCGCCTGCACCGACACAAACGAGACAGGGCGGCTTTAAGAGAGAAACAGGAAGCTGTAACGAGAATCCAGCTGAATTCTGAGCCGGGGCACTTCGCTGTGTGGCTGCAACGAAGCAGATGTGAATTTCTGTAGGGTCTGGACGTTTTTGCACCGAAGGTGATAACGCTTTCCTTCCTCTGGGAATCTCTTCTGCACGTATTTTCCATTAAGAGAATGAAATGGAGAAGTTAAGGAAATATATATCAGTGAAAGATGAAGATCAGTTTTATCACCAGGGAGCTGTGGAGTTGCTGGTCTTTAACTTTCTGCTCATTCTTACAATATTAACGATTTGGTTATTTAAAAACCACCGATTCCGCTTTCTGCATGAAACCGGAGGAGCCATGGTTTACGGTGAGTATAAATTGCAGCACCAGGCGAAATGGGACTAGCTGTATATGTACCATCGGGCACAGGATATCCAGTCTGACAAAGGTCGGAAAATGAGCTGAAATGTCTTCATCCCCTTAACTGCAAAATAGTAATTCAGCTTAGCCATCTCTCGGGAAGCAGCTAGAGGTTGACTTGTCAGGGGAGTAAATATCATATTACTCTCAAGATGTGCCCATTCTGCCACCATTCGGGCACACCACCCCTAAATGACACTTGGAAGTCCTGTTTCCACAGGAAAGAAATGCCCACATTGAACGAGGGCATGCAGTGTGCGTATTTTGCCTGCTTTTGTGCCGCACTCAAAGGTGTTAGACTCAAGCCCTGCAGGTCCACCTGTTTCTAATACAGTTTTGTCCATCTCAAGATTTGTTTCTGTCCCCACTGTGCCTTTGAACCGCAGCTCTGAAGAAGGTCTGTATCCCCTGTGAATGGTGTCATTGTCCCGCTGCCCCGGCTTGCCTGCCTGGTTCCGATCTGCCTCGCAGCTCTGCAATACGATGCACCGCTTCCACGTACAGCCTTGTGCATTGTGCCCCTGCCAGGAAGATCTTGCCAGTTTAATTCAAACCCCTTTTGTGTAATATGATTTGCCAGGTCTCTTACTTCTGGTTCACTTTGAGAAAAATACTGATTGCCATTTCTGTTGCCATAAAACACGTGTAGTAGTGGTACCATCAAGAGAAGGAAGCAAATCTAAAGCTCAGTCATTAGACATCTGAATTACAGTCTGCTTTGATTTTCACTCTTTGCACACTACATACACTAGAGATGTAGCAACCAAGCCAGTTTTCATTCATTCAGTTCATTCATTCATTCAATTTTCATTGCATGTTCTGAAGAACTTTTGATTGTTGGGTCCCACCACATGACAAACTCCCATGGGGGTTCAGTTGCAAACTTGCAGCTCATCCCTATGACTCCTATGTTTAGGGCTGAGGGCTTCATTAGCTCTTTTCTATATCAAGCCCTTTAAGATGATCTCCATTCTGTGGGAGGATAGCATAAGAATATCACACTCCTAGTATTCCTTTCAAACTATTTAGCTAAATTAAAAGTAAAATTTGACATTTGAGGAACATGACTTAGTTCTTCTTGTCTCACTTTCTAAGCAATTAGAAAAGAAACTGCTGTATTAAGCACCTATCACCTGGGTAGGGAAAGTTGTGAAAAATAATTTATTTGATAATTTAGCCTTTTATTAATTTGCAATCTGTTACACCTAGAAAATCCACTTTAACTGAACCAGTTGACACTGATATACATGTATATTACATGATAATTAAATAGTGTTTTTGACAGTGTACTGTCGTGAATCCCCTTGACAGATAATTCAAGGCTTTTAGACTGTGCAAGCTGCATAGCATCACTCAGACTACATTAACTTGTTGCACTTCTATTAGTATCTGCCAAAAAAAAAAATAAATAAAAAGAAAAAACCCTCAAAAAACTATGCAACATATTCATTGGAATCACTGTAAAATATTACAAGATATTTTTCTTTTTTTCTAATTACATGGTTAACTTGACAGTTTCCTTCACTACTTTGGAACACGTTCCCCACATGTAGCTTCAGCATTAGTTGAAGATTTAGACAAAAGCCTGTAAAAACAGGGGGAGCAGGATCCGACTTTAAACATACAGATCAGTATTTCTTTAGAGTTTATCCATTTGGGGGAACTATCCTGCTTTCCGCCTAGAATATAATCTGCACATCGTGAGGATAACCATCTTATGATCTCCTTTTGATCAATTAAGAGATAAGTCCTCCAGAAGAACAGAACTTTTGAATTATTAATACACCCATGAACAAAGGACACATTCCTCATGGTTGTAAACAAACTAATCCATTTAGTCTTGTATTATTTATGGCCTTCAAATAGAGAAAACACTTATTCATAGGATCTTAAAAGCTTGTGAAGCTTTTACCTTCACCCTTAGAAATTTTGGATATGAGTTTGGGTATCTTTAATGCCATGAAATATTAATAATGAAAAGAAAGTGGATTTTTTGGGGTCCTGACAGCAATGTCAGATCAAGAGGCAGACATTTCAAGAAAAAATCATCTCAGGAAATACTCACTGCAGCAAGTGCTGACACTGAGCTAATTCCTATCCTCACTTACAATGCAGTTAAGCCTGTATAACTGCTACAACTTATTTTACTTTGTGCAATTTTTCCACTTGTCTTTGTTATAAGAACAGTTATTTTATATCAGTTTTGCACAAAGCCAAAGTCTCAGCCCTACAGCTAGCTTTCCTCCATCCCTTTGAGCTGCTTGCTGGATTAATACATAAATCTCACACAAGAAGCAGATGCTTCAGGTAAGAGAACAGGGCCACCTCTTTGCAGGCTGTGATAGATGGGTCTGTAACCAACTCTTTATCCAGGCTGCGTTCAGTGAGAGGGGCAGTGCTGGAAGGCAGGGAGAGAGTGAAAAATGAGGAAGACCAGGAAGAAAGCGTAGAAACACAAAAACAGGAAGAAGTTTTCAAATGAGTGCCAAGTGCTGACTAAACTCAAATTGGACACTCAGAACATCCTGATAAAATTTCTATTTCAAGTATAGCAAAAGTGGAAGTTTTTTTCTTCATCAGTTTCATAGGAAAATGCAGTGTCAGCTAAGGAGCTTCAGCTAAGAAAGATCCCGTATTTAGTTTAGAAACTTTTCAGCTGCACCAGTTCAGTTGCAACAAAGAAACATTTGGCTTGTCTCAGAATGAATTCACAAAACAACAGAATATTTCAACACAGACATTTTAAGATAGTTTGAAACTAATTATATAACAAAGAGGAGGTTGTTCTGGGACCCAATTGAAAAATCAGCTACCCTCAAACCATGCAAAAGAACATAGACTTACCTGTCTACAGGACTAGGTCAATGAAGTATTCACTGCAAACATCCAAATTCCCGATCCACCCAGAATTAGGTAATAAGGCTACCTAATATGGGCTACCTACAATTACACATGATTAAGAGGCTAGAGCAAGCCTACTGGTAGGCAGACAGAAATAATCCTTGCCAAAATAATAGCAACTAGCTATTGGAGTTAGGAACAGGCACCAACACCCACTACTGGGTAAGAAAAAAAAAAAAATCTGTGCTCTTTTATCTGCTAGGTTAATTAGCAACTCTGATTGCTAATTAGATCCTCAGCTTGAATAGAATTCACTGTGATCAATAGATTCAGGTGGACAAAGACACACCTGCCTTTGAAGTGGTGCTTCCAGGGAGCAGGACATCAGATAGGAAGGAAAACACAAAAAGGATGAAGAACACGTTTGGCTTATATCAGAAATCAGCATTTCATAGTGCACAGATGAAGGAAGGGATGTCATTCTTAAGCCCAATGAAGAACTTTTTAAGAAATTCTAAAATAGTTGGGAAAATCATGTAATGCACAAAACTGCATCCCTGAGTGTCTTTACTTAAGCAAGGCATTTAACAGCACACTGGAAAGAAACTGAGTCCTGTTTGGCTCAGGAGTTTGGCAGGGGATTTTGTTGCAGTTCACTGCAAAGGACAGAAAGAAAAAAGTCGTTATAATGACACTTCTTCCTGTTTCAATACAGCTTGTAAATAAATGTGCTTTAAAAATGTATTCAGTCAACGCTTGGTAATACATTTAAAGGAAAAATATATTTAAAAATATATTAAAAATATGTTAAAAACAAGGAATGAAAACCTTTCTTGTACTTGGACTCCTAGAGTACAAGACGTGCGTTCTACCCTGCGTGCTCTCGGTCGCCCTCACAATAAGCCTCTGCATTCAGTTACCCGCCTTCTTAACCGATGTGACACTTTCTGAAACTTCTTTCATTTTACCAACAGCTCCCTACTTTCCATGTCAAACTGCTGCAGTTTGACTGATACTGCTGATGCAGTATCATTCCTAACCGATCTTTAGAAAACGAAGTACTAAAGTTGTATTTTTACATATTAAGCCCATATAAATTCTGGAAAAAAAAATCATGTTTAAATAATCTGCCATGGAAAAACTGACTGCAAGGAAACTAAATATTCTTAGTCTTTTGCTTTTTAGCGCCATTCAAAATGACTATGATTTTTCCTGAACCTTCTTTTTAAATGAACTATAAAGAATGATTTGCAAAATACGTGCTTCACTTGGGAAGGTGAAGCAGTAGGACAAAAAGTATATTATAGATAGACCTAGTTAAAAATTATTTCTGTCAGAATATGATCTGGGCTCCTGAATAATATTGGGGGAAAAAAAAAGATTATAGGAGAAACTGCATTCCATAAATGTTACTTGAACTAAGGTATTAACTCTGGGTAATGTGGCAGAATTTTGCCTCCATGAATAGAGCTTGGTTGATTTATGTGTGCTTGGGATAGTACTCAGTTGTGCACTCATCCTCCTCTCTAAGTATCTACTGAACTTGTAGCTATAAGTACAGCAGAAGAGGAAAATTTTTCTCCAGGTCAGTAAAGTGTAAAGCATCTCTGAATTTCTTTGCTTTTGTTTTTGTTCGTGTGTGTCTGTGTGCGTTTCACTCTCCAGGGCTTGTAATGGGATTAATTATACGATATGCAACAAAACCATCAGATGTTGAAAGTGGAACTGTTTATGAATGTGAAAAGCTGAAATTTGGGCCATCCACACTGCTCATTAATATAACTAACCAAGTCTATGAATATCAGTACAAAAGAGAGATCAGTCGTCACAATGTCAACAGTCACCAAGGAAATGCAATTCTTCAAAAGGTAAAAACTATCTTCTTTTTATCCTAAACTGTATAAGATGTTTCTTTCATTTCTACACTTGAGAGAGAAAAGGAAGTTCTAAGTTAAAATGTGATGCAGAGAGTGAGAAGCTGTTCTGAATTTAGGGTGAGAAAGGTAAGAAAGGAGAGAGAACAGGAAAAGGAAGTTAAGACGCAGTAGAAACCCGATCATCACTTGGTTTTGAGCTCCGAATTCAGCCAGCCATATGCTAGAAGCCTGAATGCCTCAGCTCCCTTGCATGACAGCTCCACTCCCTGAAAACACGGGTTCCATCCTTGTGTCCACCCCACCAGCCTCACGGGAACCTCTCCTCGTCCTCTGCCCAAAACATGACTGGTTCCAGCAGTGTGGAGAAGGGGAAGTTACCCCCTGTGCACAGCAGGTAACTGCAGACCCCAGAGAGACATTCTGCATTGTATGAGCTTGCAAACAAGTAAACTTCTACAGGGATGCCCTGCATTCCTGCATCCCTGCAGTAGCGGGCATTTCCCTGGAGATCTGCAGACAGTCATCTGGCAGTTCTGGCAGGGCACAGAAAAGGAAGTGGGAGAGGAAGCCGAGAGTCCTTTACAAGGTCATGGCCTTTATTCTGTTTTCTAGTGTGCAACAATTAAATATTTATCTTGGTAGTATTACCTTAATAACGTACACTGCTCATGTTTTGCGTGATCCTCCTCTCCCAAAGCGTGCTAGATGTGTGCATGTGCATGAACACACACACGTGCCTCTCCCAGCCCCCGGCTGCCACCAAAGCTCCTGCCGAGATCCCGACCAGCTGAAGAGGCTGGAGCTGCTGCTGCTCTGGAGGCAGGGCAGGCAAATCAGCAAATCCCACCCAGGCTCCACGCATTTCCCTCATCAAACACGGAAAATACCCTGAGAAAATTCTTGTCAGTGTTAAACAGTTCTACTTGAAGAGATGTATCGTTACATTACCAAGAGAAATCGTTACGTTCACACACCTACGCAACCTCTGCTTCCTGTAATGTGAACTTCCTTTAAAAAAAAAAAAAAGGCAACTTAAAAAACTCATGAGAGCAGAGGGACTTTTTAAAAACAGATTTTATGCTCAAAGGCATCAAATATTCATGTGAAGATTCTAAACTCCTCAAATTAACTTTTTTCTTTTACAATATTGAAATATATTGCTTTGCGTTCCCCCAAGTATTCTTAATGCATATCTAGCATAGTATTATTCTGGTTATCATTAAAAACCATTAAAAAACATTAAGCCTGGCTTATAAAGCACACTGGGGAGCTCCAGTACCTCGAGCTTGGCAGCAGCAGCAGCACTTCAGCATCGGGTCCCACTGCCTGAGGCTGCTGCACTGCTCCTGAGCGCGAGCTGCGCGCGGAGGCAGGAACCGCTGGGGCACCCTGCTCAGATGCGCTGAGTCCTCAGCCTTTTCCTGCCCGTTGGCTGCGAGAGACTTGTCTCAGTCAAAGCACGTGTTGGGCTTCCGAACTAGATGTGCTAACACACTGCATTTGAACATCTCTGCCAAATCAGGTCTACCAAAGCTGGCTTGTGCAATAAGAAAGTAGGAGCACAGAAATTCCTGTTGCCCTTGGAAGACACTGCCTGTCTCTTCACAGCCTTACTTTGCTGCACGGTCGTTAAAAGCCTCCATCGTGCAGTTAGTACTGTGGATCTCTCCAGGTTAAGACAGAAGGCTCAGCCTACAATTATTTTTACACCTTTTCCTCTTACAATGCTCTGGGAAACACCCTCTTGGAGAAAAGGGGAGAAGGAAGGGAGGAGGAGAGAGGGAAGAACTCACCAGCGTTGCAGGGACAAAAACTCTGCCTGGAAGCCTTCCTGGCTGCCGCAAAGCACCGACACAGAAAGCAGGGAACGGGATTGCACCGTGCGCTGGTTGTTTGTACAACTGCAATTCCCTCCTGACTTCAGCGTAAAAGCTTACTATGTGCATTTATCAGAAAGAATCGTCTGTGCCAGGACTCACAGATGTGCATCCTTTACAGCACACTTCATAATAAAAGGACATGCAGGCAGGCATTGCCAGCTAGTTCTTATCAACTTAATAATTCAAAGCAAGCAGAATGAAAAAAAAGGCTGAGCCCTCACTTCCTGTGTATCAAACCGAGCTATACATTAGCAAGAAGACAGCAGTAATTTTGTAAATCTTATTCTTTTGAAGCTAAATAATTCAGCCAGGATACTCTAGCCTTAAAATGTCACTTTATCCAAACAGAGGAGCTGCCAGCCATTGTGCTAATTATATTGTGTTGCTTTTAAAGATATTGATACAACATATCCCAGTGTCAGAACAGCAAATTAAAATAATATTTTTCTCCAGCAACGTTGTGGTTTTCAACAGGATTCTGTTTTACTGAGGTACATGAAACGAAGCCCCAGGGCCGAACATCGCTGGCCACGGGTAGCGGCGCGGGGACACGAGCGGCTTTTCCCCGCCTAACACCACGTGCATCTAGCATTATTTAGGAGATTCGATAAAAATGCATCTACGTGAAGTATATGAAATACAGGGTTAGCCAATGAATGTACTTTATTTGAACTCCAGGTGCATAACCACTTCCACCACAGTCTCCTGCAATGGCAGCCAGAGAGCAGAATGACATACAGGGACTGAGATGGTTAACATATTCTGCTGTATTTTGGTCTTTTTCTAACATGTTTAGAGCCATTTAAGGGAATGTTATGCTAGTGTAAAGTTGGTTTATCCAGCTTTTATGCCAACCATTCATCCCCTTTTATGCCAGCAACACGCTGGAACATGCAGGAAAGGAGAGTCAGTTGCTCTCTGACCATGGAGCTAAGTTTTTATCCACCATTTTCTTGCTGAAGGACAGTCCCAGTTAGTTCCTTTCAGATTTCCGGGCTCAGAAATATTTTGTGTTTTTGCTAACACAGAAAGTCAAGAAGCTGCTCTCTAAGTCTTCATGGCTGTCACCACAAAGATGTTTCAGTTTCATTGCTATGACAGTACAACTTGCAATGTCGGCACACATAGAAAAAACAAAATATAAGGATGATATTGTTAAATCAGCTGAGTTGCTAATAATTAGGTACACCTTAAAACCCTTAAATTGAATAATCGATTCTAATAGAAGTGTCAAAGCCATTAAATCCAGAAGAAAAGGCTTCATGCCATTTGCGAACTTCCAGTTTCATCAGACGGTGCTTTTGCAGGAAAGGACCAATTGTGCCTTGCCACACTCGCATTTCCTTAGCCAGGAGAAACGGCCGGTTGCTGTGGAAAGCCTAAAATGTGCTTTGCTGCAGCCAGCCCAAACTGATGGACTGGACAGACTACATTTTACTAGATATGTTGTGAGGGAAAAGAAGCTACAGAAGCAGTTATTGGATTAGCAAGAAACTTGGTGACAACTGAGCTGGCAGTTGTGCAGAGCTGATGATAACATCACAGTATAATGAGTCACATCACATCTTTTCGCATTACCTAACCACAGGCATTCTCCTTGCCTGTCAAAAATGTGAGGTGAAATGTACCACTCTTAGGCTAACTTGTCATAAAGGAATGAAAATGATTTAGGTGTGCACACTTTTCATATGCAGCAGTGCGAGAAACCATATACTCTGATGACCTTCATTAAGCGATATTAATAAGCTCTATCTGAACATAATAGATATGGTTTGAGAGAAACATTACCTTGGATTTTTGGTAGTGCCGGTATTTTCTGTTATTGGCATTCTGTGTGCAGGAATCTGAGGCACAAGGTTGCACCTTTCTTGAGACTGAAGAGGGAGCCTGGGCCTGAATCGCAGCTCTCAGGCTGCATGGGCTGAAGTGCAGGTATTTACTGCCAGTTGTAACATCACCTGCAGGTCTTCCAGGTACACCACTGCATGGCTCATTTCCTTCTAGTTCATATTTTAAACATTCAAGTAGTATTTCATATATATATATATATTCAAGTAGTATTTTTATATGTACTTTAGGAACACAGTCATACTTTTACATGAAAATAACTCCAAATAACATTCTGACCTCCAGACATTCATATGTGACTCATTAAAGCCAACACTGAGAAAAATGCTACTAAAAAGGTAGAATAAAAACCTACTACATTAAATGCAATGCTGCTTTCTTTTTCCTTACAATTTCCTTTCCTCTTTCTGACAGATGACATTTGATCCTTCCATCTTCTTCAACATTCTGCTGCCACCCATTATATTTCATGCTGGATATAGTTTAAAAAAGGTATGTGCTTCTTTCTTATCTTACAAAAGTAGGTGAATGTGATTGCTACTTTTGTAGATCCAACAGGCTAGTAACAGAGAAAGACTCAGTTAATTGTATTGCATAGCAGTAACCTGAAAGGAATGGAGGAATATGGAAAATAAGTAGACTTAATTCTGCTCCCTTTTGCTTTGATTGTGCTGTTTGGGCATGTTACAGTGGTGAGAAAAGGCCACTTTGTCGACATTGCAGGCAGGCAGTAGCTCATGAGACTTTTATATGATCATGGACTTCCTGTGGGCAAGGGATGTGAGTACGGCAACGTTTGCATCAAGGTGAACTTCACCTTCAAGGTGAACTTCTGTTCATTGTGCAGCATTTGGCCATATATAAAGGAGGAAAACTCAATGCATTCCAGGCAGAAAACATGAATTGTATTTTCAAAAACATCCTCTGTAGCCTATGTTGTTTTATTGGACATCCAAACTATTGGCTCTAACAAGCCCAGGAATAGATGAAATGGAACTCGCAGATGCAGTGTTTCGGTTTGGCTTTACTGCTCTATTAACAAAAGGCTTTTTGTTAAACTTTCCTCTCCAGAGACATTTTTTTCGTAACTTAGGATCAATTTTAACCTTTGCCTTTTTGGGAACTGCCATTTCCTGCATTGTCATAGGGTAAGTGAACACCTTCTGCTGTTATTATTGATGTTGGTATCACTGGTCTGTATTTTTCCCAATTACAAGCACAGAAAAAAACGCTGACACTGCATAGTCAATATCCCTCACAATGTGTCAGGCAGATAACATAATTCCTTATCAGGGGATGCAGCAATGGAAAAGCCAATACTCTTAAAGTGTAAGCTCTAAGACACTCAATAAATTCCATCCTTCATTTCTGGTTTGTGACCAATATGAACAGCTTTCTACTATTCTATAGCATGAACAATCTGTTTCAAGAAAGGGAACCATTTTCTTGCTTGAAATTATGCTTTAAAAAAAAATAACTTCTGCAGGAAAGGAGCTTTCTAACAAGATAGGAAGAATTTTAAATCTCAGGGGGCGTGAAGGAGGGAACACTGATACCTAGTGGCATATGTGTAAAAGAGCCAAGTCATTAGTAAGGGCCAAGGGAAATCTTTTAGTTGAAGTTCTTGCTAAGAGGCTCAATTCAAAACTCCTTGTGAATTTATCCTGGGTTACTACTACTACTTTTTTTTAATAACCACAGTTATAAAAAAAAAAAAAAAACACAGTTATATTTCAGTAAAAGCCTGGAATACGCAGTATTCCACAACACATCCAGTAACTATCTGGTTATTGGCTGCACCTCTGTGTGGCCCCATGTATTTCTCTGTGAGGCTCCATGGCTTGTGGCAGAATTCAGGGACGCACTTACCTGGGCAAAAGAGAAGTAGCAGCCGGGCAGCACGGCCACGAGCTGGACGATCCCGACACGGATGCTCCACAGGGGGTCCGTGAGCATCACAGCTTGGATGGCCGCGCAGCTCACGCTTCTTCCCATCAGTGGTTGCAGCAACATCCATCTCAGTAGGACCCCAGCCCCTGGAGTTGCTTCCGCGCACATCCACAGAGATCCACTAAGGTCAGAATAATAAATTCAGTACAATTCTGTATCCTGATCATACTCTGAGTTAAATGCTGACTTATCTCTTGTGATAAGGCTGGTTCTGGATCTTGTTAGGAGAACTGTCAAGAGCTCTGTGAGACTGCAGAAAAGCAGCAGGACTGCCCAGCCCAGTGATGCCTTTACACATGGGTTATTCGCTCTCTGAGCTCTCACATGAGATATTGCCCTTGGTATCAGGGCAATATAAATATTATATAAACA
>JAVCKT010034171.1:9997-38518 GCA_032273925.1 Rhynchotus rufescens
CAGAACTGGACACAGTACTCCAGATGTGGCCTCACCAGGGCTGAGTAGAGGGGGACGATCACCTCCCTCAACCTGCTGGAGATGCTCTTCTTAATGCACCCCAGGATCCCATTGGCCTTCTTGGCCACCAGAGCACACTGTTGCCTTGTTGTCCATGATGCGCAGGTCCTTCTCTGCTGAGCTGCGCTCCACAAGGTCAGTCCCCAGCCCATACTGGGGTTATTCCTCCCCAGATGCAGTACCCTGCACTTGCCCTTTTTGAACTTCATGAGGTTTATCTCCGTCCAGTCTGTCCAGGTCTCTCTGGATGGTGGTGCAGCCCTCTGGGGTATCAGCTACTCCTCCCAGCTTTGTATCATCAGCAAACTGGTGAGGGAGCACTCCAGCCCTTCATCCAGGTTGCGGATGAATAAATTGAACAGGACTGGATCCAGGACTGACCCCTGGGGGACACTGCTAACTACGGGTCTCCAACTGGACTCCGTGCCACTGCTTACCACTCTGAGCTCTGCCATTCAGCCAGTTCTCAATCCACCTCCCCATCCACTTATCTACCCCACACTTCCTGAGCTGAGCCCGTACTTCCTCCTGTTTATTCCCCATGCTGTGTGGTGTCCAGGCATTTCAGGGAAGTAATCAAGCCTGCAGGTACGTCCTGCTGAATATGTTCACTTAGTCCCTGATAAGCACAAGGAAGAGACTTGGGATCAGCTGATGTGGGCTGACACACACCTCTTAGCACTGCTCTCCTTGCAGGTGTCCAGGTGCATCATGTTTCCCCAGGGCCTTTGCCCCTTGCTCACGTGCAGGTCTCTCAAGTGACTCTTCGGGCAACTGGGCAGTGCCAGCAACATGTGTGATATGTCCTATAACTGCCCACTGTTCAGGCTCATTGCAAAAACATGGTCTGAGTGGCTGCTGTTTCTCCTGCGCTCCTCTTGCCTAAGAGTAAATCCAGCTGTGGTCTTTTCCTGCTTGGAGCAGCCAGTCTTAGCTGTGTGATCAGGGCTTCTACTATTTCTCTCTCTAAAGCTCCTTCAGAAGCTTCTGGGTGCCTGGTCCACTTGTTGAGGGCCTTGGGAGGAAGCCACTCCCTTCTTAAGTGCCTTGTCTTCCCAGTCAAGTCTGTCTTGGGCTAAAGCCCAAGTCCACGTGGGTTGTGGGCTATGAGGTCAGGGAAGAGCGCGAGGCGGGCAAGCTCACCATGGGTTTGCATGCCTGGAAGTCCCAATACTTCGCTCCCACATCTTTCACTCTGAGGACATCAGCACAGGCAGCTCCTGTGGTGTTAGAGGAGGAGTCTGTCCTTTCCTCTTTGCCCTGTAGCCCCTGTTCCAGCCAGCTGGGGTCACAGTTTCCCAGAACGGGCACTTTGTCTGATGGAAGCAGAAATTTTCTTCCACGTAGGGCACCACTTACGAGAGCCCTGTCAGTCCCCCTGTACCGGGAGGCTGCGTGTGCAGCGCTGCAGGGTTGGGGAGCCTGTCGCAGCGGAGGGCCAGGCGCTGGGCCCGTGCCGTGCTGGGCCCTCAGGAGAGCCGCCTGGGCAGGGGCGGGTGGCTGCGCAGGCCGCCCCCTGCGGCAGGGGCAGGAAGCGCAGGGCGCAGAGCAGCAAAGCCCTGGAGAATAACCCTTATTGCAGCCTTACTAATGGCTGGAGATGCCTGGGACCTGCTCTGAACTGTCCCCCCTGCATGCTTATGGACACAGGGACACTGGGGTGGGACATGAGGACCTCCCTGCCAAACAGCTGGGGCAGCTCTGCTGTGGGGGCCTGAGGTTGAGCTCCGTGGGAGCAAGGACTTAGTGGCTTCCACAGGGAGAGCTCTGAGCTGAGCACAGCTGTGCGTTGAGGTAAGTGCAGGCAACGCTGAGCCGCTCCACGAGTGCTGCGAAAGGCCTTTTCTTGCAAGGAAACATGCCAGAAAGACAGTTTTGCCTAGACTTTCACCTTGCACAGCAACGTTCTGCTCTAAAGAGTGAATAGGAAGAAATACGGGGTGCTGAGCTGTGAAACAAGCTGGGGACCTTCAACTTGTTCGTAGGAAGTAGGGCCACATTGTCACCGTGCTGATGATTCAGGTGCAAAAATGACTGTGCAATGGACAGCATCTCTTGCTGTGCACAGTACTGTGACCTAGTGGCCTGGGTATCTCAGCCCAGCCCTGAAAGCCTGTGCTCTTTATGGCTTCTTTGTCATCTTTTCCTCTCTTCCATTCCTATCCCCCCCTTTTCTTTCTCTCTCCTCCTGCCCTGCTCACTTGCCCAAGTTTTGATTCCCTGCTTCAGCTGTGGGGATATTCTTCTACGAGTGTTTTGGAGGGAATAGGTGACAGCCAGAGTCAGACACAACGGTCTAGTGTACTGAAAGAGCAACACGGACTGATAAAAACAGTGCTGGAGGTATTTCTATCCTGTGTATTGGCAGTATTTCTATCCTGTGTATCACAGAACCTATCAAACACTAAACAAGCACTTAAAATGCACATGCAAGCTTGATTAGAAGCCAGAAATTGATGTTTCTAACAGTGGGAAAAGGGAAAATGTCAGTTTATGCTGCTACTCTTTTCCCTGGAAAGCAAAGGAGCATCAAGACATTACAACAAATAGGCTTTATTAATATTTGCAGTTGTTTTCAAACAGTTTTTCTCACGTTTCTGGATATTTATGTATGTGGAGGTGTATGCATATATATTTAATATGTATATACACACACACATAAAGCATACTCTTAAATGCATTTGTCTGTGCTGAAAAATTACAGTACCATTCCCATTTAACCACAGTAAAGATAGCCAAATTAGTAAATGACACAACCTGCTTATGGATTAACATGTTAGAGGATGTTCTTTGCAATGTCTCAAACAACAAAGGGTTGCCAGAGCTGTTCTGCTGCCTCCTGTATAATGTCTGCAGGGCACATTGCAGGAGGTTTGATGCTGGCTCAAGTGCAAGTCTTTCTTGTGGTGACAGCAGGTAGCCTTAGATAGCCCTGATAACTCGGTGAGTTAAACTTTATGCCAGTATTTGGGAACAAAGAGCACCAGAACCTACCTGCCCATCAAGTGTCTGTACAGTACCTGTGTGCGTAACGGGGAGGAGGTTGGTGAGAGGTGTGCCCAGCCATAACCGCGCTCAGAAGTGTCGCCTAATTTTTTCAACAGATACAACTTGATTTCAACTGCTCTATATAGCATCTAGAGGAAACCATTCAACAGAGATTTGAATCTCTTAGTTGCTCCTGGGGAGCTCTTTTCCTTGTATTCTCAGCCTTTGTAAGCGGTAGTGATGGTGTGGTTATATATACTTATATACTATTGCATTTTGTTTCAAACTGCCTTCCTATGTGTACAGCTTGCTGCATTTCCTAGACCATTTGTGCTTTTCTTGAATGGCTCCACCAAGTTCACTACAGCCCCTCTCAGCTAAATTGCACAAACTTGCTGCAAGTAACCAGGGGGATATTGAGAGGACATGTGGTTGAAGAGCACATGAAATCCTCAATGCTTTGGGTAATGTCTCCACTATGTCTTAAGTCTACATAGTAATTTTGAATAATGAGGTAGTTCGTATATTCTGCAGTAAAAATTTACATTGCTGCTTTGCTCCAAGCTTTCCTGGGGACATTGTAGGTTTTACATCTCTCTGCTGCCTGATCGTGCCGTTCCCCTTACTTGGTCTAGGACACTTTATTCATGTTTAGCTGGAGCAGCATCTCTCTGGCTTCCTGCATGCAGACTTGTCTTCACAAGCTCTGTGGCTAATGATCTGGGTCTTTGATTTACCCGCTTTACAGATGATTCTGTCTTGGGGATTCTGCTGCTGTGGATCAACACAGACATCTGCATAGCTTCGGCTCGCATGGCTCGGCATCCTTCCTGTTTTGACCTGAAACAGAAGCACCTGAAACGACTGATACTGTTTTGTACATTTGATTTGGCTAAGAATCTCACAATCCTCATATAGTGCATTACAAAACTACCTTGGTTAAGAAGTCAGGCAATTAAATCTCACTCTGTTTTCTACAAAGTGTATCTATGAAACACGAAGTGTACCAGTTTTACAGCTCCCACCCACAGGGCTTTTTTGAGGCATTCTTGGTTTGGAGATGCTTCCTATCTGAGGTGGTTGATGTTCTTGGATGTGGTAGTCAAACTCATGAACAAACTGCAAAACATTCCCTTCAATGCACCTATTTCTTTGTTCTGTTGCTGATTCTCACTGAAGCTACACAGAGGCCCTTCCAGGGGTGCTCTAGAGCAGGGCTCACACTTCTTCCTCTGAAGCTGTTCTGTTTTGCATGGAACAAATATCTAGTGAGTTTGTGCACAAGTCTGCTTCCACTTGCTGCTTTAACGAACCTTTTATCTGAGCACTCTTTAAGCAGAAACTGAGACTCAGCTGCTGTCTCCCTTTGGCATTCAGGAGGCTACAGAGTTGCAGCCTTCTAGGCTTGATGAAACTTCCAATGAAAAGCTGCATCAGGAGGAACTTACCCCAATTACAAAATTTCTAAAGAAATGGAAATAATGGTTCAAGTCTCCTGCAGAAAAGGCAGGAGTTTAGCACAGTGCTTCCTTATCAAAGATTCAGCCACTGTGCTCCTAGAGCTGGGGGGTGGGACACTATCCCTAAAAGCTCTAAAACGTCCTCTAAATATGCCTCCTGCACTGGGTTTTGCTGTTACAGGGTGATAGAGCTTAGGAAATGCTTTATATCTGTGTATAAATAAATACCAGTTATGTTGTGTCATAAAAGCTCAAAAAATTTCCACGTTCTCTGCAGCAGATCCTAGGTACAAGCAGAAACTTTCTAGAAACAGAAATGGCCCCATCTGATTAGCAGAATGGGACGTGTGAAGCTGTGGGCTGGATTTAGAAGGCTGCAGGGGTAGTTAGGTAAGAATTAGATGATCCAATTTTTGTTAACTCTAACACTAAACTTTTCACCACTGGTTCTTAAAATATCTTATTTGGAGGGGGAAAAAAAAGAATCATTTTTGCCAGCTAGGTCTCCCTAAGCACTCATCTCATTTTGTTTGTTTCCATGAGTCATCTTTAGAACAGGGAACAATAATGTGACAACATTTGAGTCATACAGAGCCTGGAGCCAACTTCTTAGAGCGCAGAGCTTCCTTGCGGAGAGTCTGAGCAAAAAAAACAGAAAAAAAAAAGTGCAAAAACTATCCTGAAAGAACCTCTCAGATTTCTGTAAAAAATGTTAAAAAATATGCTTGGTATAGCCGACTTCCTCCAGAAAAAAAGCAGAAGAAAGTCTACCCCATCCTCTTAATTTCAATATCTACAAAGGCAGTGGCCTGCAGCTGAATATGAGATGAAAGAAAACTGAGAGCTCTGAATCTCAGGGTCTACACCCAAATGTACGACAGTCCCTCAAGCTGCAGCACAGACCAAGCCAAATCTGCAGGGAAGGGAAATGGGGGAGTCTCCTCTCAGACCCCGTGCGGTGCCCGTTTGCCGTGGGCCTCATGCTCCCGGCTAGGAGCAGCCCCTATAGGACTACAAAATACATGCAGTCCTAGCTTTTGCTGATCACTGAGTTTCCTGAAGATCAAGTGCAAAGAGATCTTCCTGAAACATGTGCTCCGAAAATGGCCTCCCAAAGAAGGGAACATCCTGTGCTCCCTGCCCCGGCGCAGCGCGAGCTGCCACGGGACTGACTCAGAGCTCCGCTGGGCAGAGGAAGCTTTTCCTGTCTGCTTTTCCCAGAGGGAGCTCAGCTTTCAGGATGTGATAGTTTGTTGTGGGAAGGCCCCATCTCATTGCCTGGAAACGAAGTTATTAGGGAGTATCAATTCCAAACTATGCAACAAAGGCGTTAGTATTTATTTGACCTCCTCAGATGGGAAAGGCTGGAGCTAAATGTATTCTGCTGCTTATAGCACAGGGAGTTGTGCCTTCACCTAAAAGAATTGCTTGTTCTGAGGCTACAAACCATCTGTTCTGGATTTGTAAGAAGGAAAACAGACTTCAAACTGCTAAGATAAATACAACTCTCTGCAGCATGGACAGACTATAAAACCCACCAGTTTTATACAAGAATATATAGATGACACTCAGTCCTCAGTGAAGCATGGCTGGACCTTTCTCAGCCACAAAAGGGAGAAACACTAGCAGATTTAGTGAGCCAGAATGTTGGTTTTGTTACCAGTGGTGGAATGGGAAACATTTGGTGGGACGCTATTTATCTGTTCAAGACATCTGTTTGAGACAAAAGTTGCTCCATGCGTGTAAGGGGATACCGAATGTTTAAACAAACGTCACTTACAAGCAGTGATACAGGAGGCTGCTAAAAATGATGTGGCACAGACGGGTGTTTTGTGCTTTTGACAGTGTTGGCTAAAACATCTGCTTTCCTACATCACCCATCTTTCCCCTGCTTTGTCTACTGTGATGCAATAGATATTCCCTTTTAATGCATATACTGTAAAAGTTTCAAAACCAACAATTGTAGATTCTTTAAAAAAAACTTTAAAAAAATACAAAATATATTTCAAGTTGCAGGTGCTTTTTTTTGCTTAGCATAAACAGTTCAGATTTTTCAGAACTGCCTTGTTCTGAATTTAATCTTTAACACCAAGCCTGAATATCAAGGGCAACACGCTTGGCTGACTTTCCACCATATCATCAATGAAAATAACCACTCAAAGTCATTCAGTAGTAGCAACTGTACCTTACACTCACATCTGTCCAGGGCAAACCTGAGTCAGGGTAAGCTTTTTCCTTGCACAGCTGCTTTCAATCGACTGGAATGAGCCCCATATGGGCCCCATCTTGCCCCATAAATGCCATAACATGGCATTTGGCCCTTAAGAGGAAAAAGAAAAATGTAGAGGAGTATCATTTTGCCTTGCACTGCCATAGGTAGCAGCTGTCTTGAGTGAATTGCTTATGTGAATGTATTTGACCCAACCTACTAAATGACATAAGGACTAAGAAGTCATCAACTACATCTGATAAACACTTACTTTCTCGTCCCTGCTTTATTGAAAATGTGAAAATAGTTGAAAATGGAGTTGTAAACTTCAGTGAGAATGTAAACTTTAGTACACTAGCGAAACTGGCAACGACATGCTGGGGAAAAGACTGCAAAGCCAGTTTGCTAGGGAATAGCAAAGCACACTGGAAAAGAATTTACTGGGATAGTTGATAGTTGTTCTGCTGTATGGATGACCAGTGACTTGGGGAAGGGGTTAGTTTAGCTACAAAAACATGTCTTTTGTTGCTACTTCTGGGAATGGGAAGAGGAAAAGGCCTCAGTGCAGACCATAAACCCATCACTGAAATCAAATATATAAACTGAATATATTAAAGCTTTGGATTTTATTACACTTAATTTCTTCTGAATATCTTACCCTTCTCTCCTGTTGAAGATACACCTAGACATGAGAAATGGAAGGATAAAGGAGAACTCCACTAAAAGTGGAGTACATTTCATCAGAGTCTGTGTAGGCCAGTTTGCCTCCTGTCACAACGACGTTTACTTCATCTCCTGCCTTGAGGTGAAGAACAAGGTGGAATGTCCCGGGACCCCCACATGTCCGTTTGCCCGAGTAGGGTTTGTGATACTCCAGCAGTTCCCTTCTGTACCCTGCAGTGTGGAGCTGAGCGACGCTGGCGTTGGAGACGGACAGCACGGCCTCAACGTACTCGTCCCTCTCGGGAGCCAGCACGGCCGTGATCAGGTAGCGCCCTTCGTACGGCGACGTGAAAATGCCTGTACAGGAGAGAAGGAGAGGGTGAGCTCTTCTGAGCCATTCAAAATGGAGAGACAACACTGCTCAAAGAACGACAACAAATCAAATTATACCTGCATAAAACAACCCTTTGCTTCATACGCAAAGTACTTGATACTGCAGCAAGGTCAGCTTGCACCACTGACCATTGACAGCAGTCGTGAGGGCAAAGGGGTGCTCTGAGCAACTGCCAACACCAGTATTTCAGGCTGTATAAACTGCTGATACTGCAACAACACTGATGCCAAAGTCATAGACAGCTTTGCTAGTTCCCACACAGCCCTAAGGTTTAAACGACACCCCGGTCAAGAAAGCTCAGAAGTGTCTGGGGGTGCATGAAGGGTGGAGGTAGTTTATATAGAAGTGTGTGGCACAAGCAGGAAGCTGGGGAAGAGCTAGGTGTAGGCACAGGCACAGGTGGTCACACTACAGGTGCATGGCTTAAGGCTGTATTGACCTCTTTTCTGTTGCACAGAGAATTTCATACTTACATAGAACCCCCAAAAGATCAGCTGCTGCTGTTGTTTTAAAGCCTACCAGGACTTGAGCAGAGGGAGGTACCTACACCCACCTGCTGCTCCCCTGCAGCCAGCTCGCTCCCTCCCTCCTTCCCTCCCTCCCTCCCCAAGGCCACCTGGCTGGCCAAGCTGCATTGAAGCAGGTTAGCAAGAGCCAGGGCCTTGTCTCTGCAAGCTGGGCCCCCTGGCCTGAGGTGGGGTAAAATGCAGAAAGAGCTCTGCTGGCTGGGTGAGCAGAGACTAACACTGAGTGCAAGTCTGTCTATACCCACAGGAAGCTTTTACTCAGGTGAACCTGTTCAGAGGGACTTGTGTAGGTTTTTTTTTCAATGCACCAGCAAGATCTGCGATAGCACCAACCATTAGTCAGCCAAGCTGTTGCCCAGATGGCATCTCAGTGGACCCACTCCTGGGCTGTTACCTGTGTTGGGATTGTAATAGTCGCCGTCGTTCACAAGCACTTTGTTAAAATGAACCACACCAACATCACTGGAGAAAGGCTTCTGTGTGAGCCCAGCAGAAAAGGACACCAGGGAGGGCACAGCTGCAGCAGGTCCTAGAATGGACAACGACATAACTTAGGGTTACATCGAGATGATGGAACAGCCTTTCCCAGTGGGTTGCAGTCCAACATCCCTGTTCCTACATCTAGTCCACTCAGACTAGCCCTGTCCCCCACTCAGGGGTGCTGACATGAGCAGAATATGCCCAGGTCCCAGCTGTCTTACCACAAACAGACCAAGGGCTGTGAAATTCCCCCCGTGGGCACAGGCCCCCAGCTCTGGCACAGGAGCTAGTGCTTCTAGTTCTACCTACCAGAGCTTTCCTTTCGCTCTAAGGAAAAGGTAACAAGGCTTCTAAATGCTAAAAGTGGAAACACCAGCCCCACTGCATTCAACACCTTTTATTTCTGTGGACTTTCTTCAGGATCCAAGCAGCCCTAGGATATCTCTGCTCTCGTTTATTATTGCAGTGGCCAAAGCCCTAAAGGTTCACAGCTCCTCCCAACTTTTCTAGGTATGTTTCAAATGCATTTTAAAGACAAGCTGCAGACACCTTAGCAAATCCTACCTTTGCTATGAAGGGTACAAAAAACAGCTACAAAAATAGGCATTTTAATTTTCAATCAAGAGGAACCATGACTAGAATGTATTTTTTTTTTTTCCCTTTTTTTCTCTTTTACTCTTCTCTTTTGGGGCTCCTCAATTTTACTTGTTTGCTTGTTTTTTCAGCAGGTTAACCAGGCACTTCAGTGCTTAGCTAATAAGAAGGTAGGGACTATAAACTGCTTGTGCTGGACAGGCACAAAAAGAATGACTATTAGGACAAAATGTATTCAAGTTTTGCTTTTAACAGATGGATATAACAGCAAGTCTGTAGTGACCAACCACTCATTAGTCTCCCTTTAGCCCCCTTCCCTCCAAATGCTCTTCCCAAGGTAGGAATGCTCCTTGAAGCAGTCAGCTCCTGCTGCTTTGATTAGGCAAATAGGACTTCAAGTTGTCCTCAGCTGCTCTTCTCATTCTCCAACTCCATTCAGGGTAGGATCCATGTCTTTTCCAGGCTCTGCCATCGTGCTTCTGACTTTCTTAAAGAAATGTTTGGTTTCTGCTTTCCCTTAAGCCAAGATGCCAATGAGCAGACAGTGGTACCGATGTCCAATTCAGGTTATATCATGTATAAATATAATTTAAAAATGACAAAACTTCATCTAAAAGATGGAAAAACAAGTGGTGTTTTTTTTGACTAACTTGATGTGGCGTCAAGGTGGAGATGAGGGTGGGAGGAGAAGATACCTGTAACTTCAGGCCTTCATAACCATGAGGTAACCAACATAATTACCCTCAGGGGCTGCTAGCCAGCTGCTCAGTGTTTCTTTGGAAATTGCCTTAGTATTTGTCTCAGGCCCAGAAAAGAGGCAGAAGCCTTTTCACTACTCCTACCTCCCAGAGAATCTGCAAGTGCTCCCGTGAGCTAAATTATTATTCAAAAGGACCAAAACGAATGAAAGGAACATCCACCTAAGGGGCTTCTGAAAAGCTCTACCACCTCCAACAGCTCACAACTTACAGACAGTCTCTTTGCCTTCTCAGCTCCCCTTGGGAGCCAGAGTGACTGAAGCTCTGCAGCCACTCTGCTGCCTCGCTCAGAAGGGTTTCTGTCACCCTGCAGGTTTCGCTGCCCTTCCTCTTGCCTGGTTCTGCGTTGGGATAGAGAGCAGCTCCTGCCCTGGCTCGCCCAGCCTGCCCTGAGGTTTTCCTGCACCTGCACTAAGCGCATGAACAAAGAGTTCGCAGCTGGAATGGCTTCAGATCTGCAGGCTCCTGCAGACGGCCTTCAGCCATATCGGCTCAGTTTGACCCGTGTTAGTCCAAAAGAGAAATACGAATCACCTCTTAAATACCCCAGGGGGTTGATTTAGTGGGCACCAGAGGGAGGCACAGGAAGGACGTATCTACACTCTTGCCCATCCCCATGTTTCTAGGTGGAACGGTGCCTTTCTACAGCTTTCACAAGTGCTACCAGGAGCTCCCAGCAGCACTTCTGCAGCGCTTGGTAGAGAGGTGAACCCACTTTCCCATACGTGTCGCCACCTGCAAACACATTTCTTCATGCAAAGATCAAAGTCCAGCTTCTGCAGGCAAGGTGCAGGCTGGGGAACACCCCCTTTCAGCGGCTGCTCTTGTGGAGTTATAGAAATCAAGAGGAACGGTTTTAAAGGATTTAAAAGCTACGAATGATACACACAGTTCCAATGATGGAAGTGCTAGAAAGCCAAAAGTCTCATGGAAGATTCAACTATTATTCTAAAATAAAACATTTTGCTAGTATTACAGCTTCTGTGAGCAAAAAAAAAAAAACATTTTTTTTTTCACCTTTGGGTGAAAAGGCTGAAGAATATCACCAGTTCAATATGCTTCTACCCCTGCCTGCCTTCTTTCTTCATTAACTCCTGAGGGTGACGCGGCCGGCCTCGTTTTCCAGAGGCACATGGGGCCTAAAAAGGAGTAGGCTCCTACTCAGCTAAACTCCTAAAAACTCATGTTTTTAGGAATTTAGCTGACTCTTCATGTAAAGAGCAGCAAAACACAACTTTTAATTGCAACTGGAAGTTATATTGCAAGATGCGCATGAATAGATAGCTAATGAATCTGAAAAGCTTAGAAGATATTCTTTGGTATAGAAAATATGCAAAGTGGGCCTTAGTGTTTGAGGACAGGATTAAAGTGGGCTAGTTTAATCCCAGAGGACAGCTCTGGAGCCCTTAACTTCTTCCTCAGAAACGCTCTTACACAACAGAAGCTATTCAGAAACAGAAATGAAAGACAGTATTTAGAAAGCCGATGAAATAACAGAGACTTCTTATTTTAGAAGTACAGTACAAGGAGGTCCGATATTCTTTCAAATTATAAATTCAGTATCACAAAACGTACTGTGTGAAGACTCACAAAGACAGTATAAACTGTCGTCTTGCTCTAGCTGGTATTAAGAATCCACTGATCCCTTAACTAACCCTAATTTCCTCCTCTAGTAAGAGAAAAACCTTCCTGTCCTCAACTGTTAATTTTCACTGTGCCATTAGCTGCTGAGCCCTGTGTCAAAATGCTTTTTAGCTGCTGCTCATGGGTAGTCATGGCCCTAACAGCCAGGGAGGGCTGGTGTCCAGGGGAATACACTTAACCTCCCATTTCTTTGACTGTATCAGATATTTGCCAGGCATTTTGGGAGGTACTTTATGAGGTAAATAAAAGGTATCTCTTATTTATATACGTCTTTAGTGCCCCTGGTAAGGAAAAGGGGCTCCTTGGGTAAGTCTGCCTCTCTGCAGGCCTCAGATGACTCTCATTTCTTACAAGTTCCACCAAGCAAAACAAGCACACCCTGGTCACCACACCCTGCCTCCCACAGCATTACTGTGTTGCACACAGTATTAGCATAAAGTTATTAGTGTTGCCTATAAATTGCAATAGATAGTATGAAAAGGAAGAAAATAAATCCCCCAGGAAATACACTTATCACAGAAATCTAGACATTTCTATTGGCTTTGTTGTCATTAAGATAAATTAATGTTTTCTTTACGTCTCATCCTTTTCCAGAAGCCTAACCTACTGTTTCTTGTTCTCACCACCACAACCCTCTAATGCTAACACTGCTTTAAGGCTGTGATTTTTAATTAGTAAGTGCAAATATCAGAATTGCAGTATAAAATCTTTACAAATTTGCTTGCCAATCCCCAGATCAGTCTTCATGACCTGTTTCTGCCACTGTTAGGGCCATCAAACAAATTCCGAAGGCATGTTTTTGATTGTCATAAAGTACTATGGTTTTATTTTCATCTCTTTCTGATATTCCTCAAACAAATTTAGATGAAATCATCTGTTTTGAAGAGTGTGGGAATATCCACTTTGATATAGGATACCATTCCCCAAGGGTGGATAATATCTTGAGTATGAGGTTGTAGGCAGGTAGCAGCCAATAAACCTATTTATCAAGGCAAACTAGTATGTCCCAAACAAGATTTATAGCTGTTTATTATTCATGTATATGAGTGAGTTGTGATATTAGCAGAATTACAAACAATCAAACAAACAGTCTAACAAACTCCATTTTAGATCTCTTTGTGCCTGACAACAGAGGCACTCTCAATTTCACTGAAGTCAATATCCCATGCCTGCCATAAATCCAACAAAGCCAGAAATTCTCCCACAAACAGGACCAAGTCACTTATTAGCCCAGGTAGTAAAGCACTTCAATCTTAGTTTTGGCCTTTTAATTTTTTTTACCAGAGAAATACTAAAGTAATCAGAAATATATATATTTGCATTGTAAAAAAGTGTCTTGATATTTGCAAAATACAAATCTCTTGGTTTTTTTTTTTGTTTTGTTTTAAATAATAATAATCCAAAACAAACTATTTCTCTAAATCTCAAAAAGAACCCCACCATGTTTTCAAAGGACACAGCCTGTGCTTTAATGCTTAGGTTTAGCAAAAATGTGTCAGATTTTTATCCAAGCCTAAATACTAAAAACAACGCTTTGTTCTCTCAGCCATGATTTTCTAGGGACCAAAATAAACATTAGATATCTGCGTGAAAAAACAACTACCTTACCTTGTGAGTCTGTGGTAGGAGGAGATAACTTTGGATATCCTACAAAGCAAAAGTAGCGGGTGTTACACAGGACACAATGGAGTACATTAGGACAAAACAGCAGTGCAGACCTCTTTAAAGAAAAGACTTTTGTTACCAGATAGAACTCCCTCAACATCTCTAATGAAATGCCCAGATTTGTGTTAAAGCTAGTGTGGTCATGGCAAAGCAAACCAAACTCATATTACAACATACTAAGTTTCCTGTGAGTACCATGGTAAGAAAAGACCATTTAAATTTCCCTAGTGGCAAAGACTGTTGGAGTTACCAAGGATTTTATATCAGCTCTGTTGAGCTCATGCTTTGTGCAGCCTCGAACGTGTTCCCATTACTGCAGCCAGCTGTGAAGGGGCATTTACAGGTCACCTCTGCCATAAGCCTCTTCCAAGCTGTAATAGCTAGAACGGGTGTCCACCAAAGGCAACGGTGACTGGTAGAGCACTCAGTTCCACTCCCCAGCAGGACCTGGCACATCGTTTGCAGTTACCCTCGGGTTTGGCTTAATTTAACTCTCCCACCTGGCGCTCCAGCATATCCCTCGGCAGAGGGCATGGTGCTGTGACCCGCCTGACCATCCACGCTCCCGAGCCGTCCTCTTCCCGACATGGCCACGGTGCCGGGAGGCCCCGCCTCTCCGGTCTCCAAGATGACTCCCGTTGCGCCCGGCAGCAGCGGCACCACGGCCGAGCCCGGCAGCGAGGGCCGCGGGGCAGGTCTCGGCTGCAGCGGGACGCGCTGCCGCGGCGGCTGCGGCCTGGGCTGCGACGGCAGCAGCGAGATGCCGGGATGGGGCTGCACGGGCGGTCTCGGTGGCAGGAGCTGCCGGGGTGTTCCTGATTGCCCTGGAAGTGCGTGAAGAAGAGGAAAGACACGGAGTTATTCGCCTAAAAGAGCATGAGATAGATTTGTGCAATTTATGTAAAAACCACAAATCCTGTAAATAAAGCAGGTCTTGATGCACGGCCATTTTTCCCCTGAGATCAAGGACTGCGCTGGAGAAACTCTGTTCTCTCCTGTAATGCTACACATTTCCCTCTTCCTTGGAGTGTGGCACTGGGCAAGCAGGGAAAACAACCTGGAGAAGCTCCAGCAGACGGGACAAACAGTGGCAGAAATAACCTGGAGACGTTCACCAACTATAGCCCTGAACCAGCGCTCAGTGTTGGCTGCTGCCACTGCCTTCAGCTTGGTTTCATGCTGTTCATGCTCCTATTCCTCCTGCCTTTGTTTTAATTCTTTTTACCTCCTCTTCCTCTCATAGCTCTCACTCATATATGATCTTTTAACATGATGATAAAAAAGAACAAGGCTCCCACAGGGGAAAATAACGGAGGAAATGAACCCAGAGTTAGACTTTTCCCCCTACTTTGAAAAGTAAAGAATTTTAAATTCCAAGTACTTCCATTACAAATATTTTCTGACAATAAAGGCAGAACTGTAGGATAAAATTTACCAGAAAGATCCTTATTGTCTAAATGGAAGAGATACGACTAAAGAACTTTTCCAGTAGGGCAGCCAACGCATCTGACGTCAGTGTTGAGCACTGCTGACATGGTTACACTTGTATATCTGGTCCAGTTCAAACCTCTTTATGGGAATTACAACATATTCATAAAAATGTAGCTCTAGATGAAAGCTAAGGATGAAAAGTCCTCCTAACTGTGAGGCTGAGTTATGTCTAAACTAGTAGAAATTTACAAATGATTTCATCAGGTACAATGACAAAATTTTCATATATAGTAAGAATGAACCTGTCTAAATGCCCATTCCAGACACCATATTAAATAATAATAAGAATAAAAAAACCTTTCTAAATCAGCACTGGTTATTTTGGTTGCATTTTGAGACTGAAAAACATCTTTAGACATAGAGATGGAAGTGAAGGTTTTTGGACCATTGTCTTCTTACAAATGGATCTGAAGCAACTGGTCACTCCAGAGATGTTTGCTGTGATCCACTGGCTGTGATCCAGTGTGGAGACCACTGGCTCAAACCTCAGCACTGAGAATGAAGACGTCCTGTTGGCTGGCTGTTCTGAACCGTCACAAGAACTGAAACTCAGACAAGTTAGGCACCGCAGAGGTGGACTGAAACTTTCCAAGCAACTCTACCCCAAGACACAGGACTACAAAATGAAAGGTTCACCTCCTACAGACTAACATTAGAATTACTTCTGTAAGCATCCCAGAATTAAAAATCATATAAAAATATTATAAAGGAGACCTAGAGTGTGAAAGTTTAGTTCATTCTCCAGTCCAGCAGAGTTGTTCTATTTATTTCAATGAGACATCTTCTGTCCTCAGTACATAGATGCAGACCTGCTGTTATTCAACTGAAATCTTTTGATTAAGCTCCCTCAAAACAGATATTGGCTTAATATTCTCTTATCTTGGTATGCTTGTACTTGCCATTTCTCTTGTCACTTAAACTGTGCTTTATTAAGGCAGTGACTTGGACAGACACAGAGAAATTGAAGATGTGCTTGTTTTTCTGAGTCCTTAAATAACAATGAAAATCTTGAATCCTGTACCCTGTGCGAATTGCTTCCTTGCACACAACATCAGTATTTCAATAAATTCACTTTTTTTTCTTGAAATTCCAATGTATCTACTACATCTACATAAAGCTGAAACTAAATTTATCTGCATAAAGCTTATATTAAAGTGCCAATAATCAAATGTGTGTCTGAGTTGAACGGGATCTGATCCGCCCCTTCTGCTTGTCTTTTTGATCTCTTCTACTGACAAAATATTAATAAATCACTAGACAAAGACGGTAACACCAGAGCCACCCTATCTTGACATTGAATTACTTAACATGTGTTTTCAATTCAGGGAAGCAATGAGAAAAAATGAATCACTGATGAAGCCTGGGTTGCATTTAGCTGGACCTGCTGAAGCTTTGCCAAGGCGCTTACAAAACAGATAGCTTTCCTGCTGCAACAAAAAAAAAAAGAGCTGGACAAGCAAACAAACAGCAGCGTTTAGATCATTATATAGCTGAGAACCATGACACTATCTTCAGCAGCTGTCCTCTCACTGCTCTGTTTATCATCATTGATATAAGTGGAGGCTTAAGCTATCCGGTCACACAGAATATTCTCTATTATCTGCTCTTCTGCTCTTGGAGGCCGCTCAGTAACTTATACAGAAAATAAAAGGTTTCGAACTCAAAATAATAATTCTTTTGTTCCCCTTCCCCTCTTAAAAATAATTTTGATCTATTTGTTTAGCAAGGCCGTTTTAAACTCCACTGAAGAAAGGATTACTTTGCAAGAACCCGCAGGCAGCACCAAGGCAGCCTGTGGTGACCACGACCTGAATGTTCTTGCAGAGGCGAAAGAAACCCGGTTGTTCACGAACAAAGTGCCGTTTTGTACGAGCCAGCGGGGAGGCCACACAAACCAGCTACATGGCCCTTTCTTACTGGCGCTACAACGTAAAGATCTTATGCTGCCCTTTAAAATGCTGTTATTTAGAGCAGACATTTGTTTTCTTAAAGTGCAACTTGAGCAGACAGCGTTTAGCCTTTAATCTTGAAACGCTTCTACACAGGTAATTTCCAAAGGATTTGTAGTTTCTGTCAAATCAGCACAACCAAACTACAATCCCAGCACAGTATCTGGCCACAAACCGTGCTTCTTCCAGCTATAGAAAGACCTAATGAATCTCTATGAATAGGCAGGAAATTATATAGTGACTTTTATAGTTAGCAGAACAACCCTGCCACCTTTTCTAATGATGTAAGAAGTTGCATTACCTTCATCTAAGTAATAAAATAAGGTCTTGACCTCTAGGCTTGTATCTATGTGACATACAATTATTCACTAACCCATCACTCGAGTTTGGACTGAGTCACTTATCATAATCTCAGATCCAAAATACATTCATAATAAAATCTGATGAAAATACAGCCACATTCTTGACTTCAGGCTCTTCTGACTGTGCTCAGGTTTATAATATGTTGGACTTGGACTGCTTGGTAAAATTCTGTGTTCTAATTCCTGTAGTAACTCCTTGCATTATTGCCTCCAAACAACTGTGTAAGTAGTAACTTGTTTCTGTTACAGCCCTCGCCAGGTCAAATGACCTCATGTGAATGCTATGATACGTTGGCAAATACTGCCTTTGAAATCCAACACTGAGCTACAGCCAGAATCAAAAAAACTCCATTTCAGATAACACAGGTGCTGTGGAAGATGCTGCAGCCATATGGATCATGAGTTTAAATCGTGGGCACAATTCTCACAGCCAAGGACAGACCTTCTGTGCACCACTAACACTGACCCCAAGCAGGACATAAAAACAGAGTGCGCCCTACCCAACACACAGAAAGGGGCTCCCAAGTTACTTCCAAAAAAAAAGGTGATCTTGCCAAAAGCTTCCTGGAACTCCAACTATCAAAACCTACACAGGCTGCTCCGCTAGACAGTGTTATTTTAATTGGAAACATTCTGGGACCTAAGTATGTGCATTATGAATCCTTTGGAGGCCACGAGTACTGCGGAGCAGAAAGTGGAGTTCAGAGAATGCTTGTGTATCTGGAATCCAACAGCAGAGACTTTTCCCAGGGTTCCTAAAAACTAATAGTGGATGGAGAGCTCTGTCTCGAAATCAAATTATGCCGTGGAAACCTAGGCACGCTCTGGCTCTGCGAGGCTGTAGCAGGGGCTGATAAACACCACCCATGAGGCTGCTGAGACACCTGCTTTGAATAGCAGGAGGAAGATTACTCTGTGTGCCTTGGCTCCCTCCCCAGTATCAGTCCCTAGTGCAATTCTTTTGAGGGTGAGATGGATGAGAAATAGGATTACGTAAATACATTATACTGCATTTTAATGGGTCTATTTTTGCAAGATCTATGGGTGAAGTCCTAACCTTGAGCAGAGTCAAGATGTCACCGAAGGAAATGTCTGAGAATTACGGGTTTGCTCCGTTCCCATTCACTTATCTTAAAGGAAGAGAAATGCTGTTTTTGTTGCCGATTTGTTTGTTTGTTTTTTTAATGTAGGACAAAAGCTGCCTAGCTCAGAAGGATTTTGAGGCAAGTGCTGCAACATGTTGGGTTGTAATGATTAACTACACAAAGCAAACACACCTATCACAGGCTTTCAGGACTCTGCCTCAGAGTATGAAGTATTTTCTTCCACTCAGAAATCATTTTCAGATCCTTCAAGCAGCATAACTTCTTTGTGGAAGCAGGACTCCTCACAGCAACGTATCAGATCTCCCTCACCCGCGGCAGCTGCAAGAACCCACAAGGTTTTCACTCAGCACCACTTTTTCTGATCTGGGGCCAATCACAGAAATTGGCCTCTTTCCTGCTGCTCTCTTAATAACTGAATTCATGCAGCCCTTTAAAAGCAAATTCTTCCCAACTGCATCCAGGAATCAATGGAGGGCTGGCCAGCCCAAAACTTCTCGTCCTTAATAGACTTTGCTTAAAGGTATAAAATATCAAAGAAACCAAAGTCTGCAATGCTCTTTCCAGCAAAAGAAATCTACCTCACTTTGAGACAGTAATTCTTGTTATGTCAAATTTATCTCATGGGCATACAGAATTTAGAATAGAATCATATTCTGTGTTTCACAACTAATCAAAGAGTTCAATTTCAAACTGAATTTCTATTTCAAATGAAGTTCAATTTCAAACTCTATTTCCTCTGTCTTTCAATCACAGTAAGAGAAATAGGAACCCATCTTCCCTCTGTTAAACTTGGACTCTTTCAAAAAAGGTCTCATCAGAGGAGGCTGAGTGGCACCAGACGAGGTGCCTGCAGTATCACAGCAATGTTCACCAGTTTCTCCACATCCCTGCCATGCTCTTTGCAAGGCGTTACCATCTCACAGCAGTGAGAGCCAAAGGGAAAGCCTCTCTGCTTCTCAGGAGCACTAATGCAAACCTTAAACCATCTCTGAAGGTAGATTTGAGCGAACACGTTAAGTGGCTGGCGTGTGAAAATACTCCCAGGTAGGGTGTGAAAAATTGCCAATTATGTGGGGTGGTGGGAACACAAACCTCTGGCAAGGCTCTGAAGGAGAAATCTTAATTTGCTACACCAAGATTTGCCAAGAGCCTCTTTGTGAAAACCCTCAATCAAAGAGTAGGTGCTGAATTATAATAATTAATTCATTAATTAAGAACAAAATTTAGAGGACTAATCTTATAGGAATAGTCATTATCATAGATTTGGATTCCTTCAGTTTTTTCCATTTACTTTTCAATCTCCTGAGAAATCAGAAATAATTCCACACAGCAAAACAAAACAAACAAGAGGAAATCAAAGATAATTAACTTGAATAACATTCACAGATAATTATTTAAAATTAATTTTAAATTCACAATCCACAAATACTAACTTTTCCTTCATCTTTTATTTTTGAAATACTTTTAATAGCAGACAGTCATCTACATCTTTCTAGAGCAGAGAGCCAAAACTAGAGAAACTGTGTAATACCATTTTTTTCCTCTGTTTCACTTCCTCTGCAAATGATTCAGAAAATGTTAGCAGAAAACAAGTCATTAAAAAAGGAAAAGAAAAAAAAAGACACTTACTTGTGCCAGGCTGATTTTTCATCATGTCTTCAATGTTTGTGGTGATTTTAGAGACCTGACTGTAAAACCGTTGGACAGAATTTTTGAGGCCAGAAATATCTCTGGAATGGGATGTTATAGTTCCATTCATCTCACGGATGCAGTTCCATAAGCTGCTCACATGCTTATTCAGACCTTCTTTTATCCTCTCCAAGCTACCTGAGACGGAGTCCAGCTTGCCACAAACCTTTTCAACACGGGAGACTCTGTTATCCACATCTGAAACATCCTCCTGGATACCCTGGGTCTTCTCCTTACACTTGCTAAGATCATTCAAGACCTGATCATTTAATTGCTCCAGTCTGTCTTTCACTTCAACACAGCAATTATCGTTAGCATGAGCAGTTTGATTTGCAAGTGTCCTCTGCATTTGATCGATTTTTCGAGAGACGCCCCGTTGTGTTTTTCTGCAGGTAGAATTGACACCCAGAAGTTGCTCCTTGCAGTCACTTAAGCCACCTTGAAGATTTTTCATATCCTTATCCATGACATTGAGACTATACCGGAACACACGCAAGTCTCTCTGCATTTTCTGGATGTCACGTTGGTTGCCCTTAATTAAGTTAAGTTTCTCATTTAAAGAGCCATTTAAAGACTGCAGAAGAACGGAGTTGTCCTGTGTTTTCAAAAGCAAGTGGTTGTATTTGTTGCTATAGTTTTCTATCTCTTTCTGAAGATCCTCTGCACCTTGTGGTGCAGACTGGCATTTCTGCCCACAGAGGTGTTCAAGAGACAGTAATTTGTTCCTCAGGAGATTCATCTCTGCAGTAAACTGTTCATTCACAAATCCAGAGTCACTGGGCAGGATAGGCCCGGGACTCATATATATTCCATCTGGGTCTGTGGTATTAGCAATCTCAAAAATAGTGCCACCAAGTCTGTCTTCCAGCGCCCGCAGCTTTTGGTCAAACAAGTCCCTCAATTCGTCTACTTCAGCAGCTATAGTGCCTCGGAGAGTTTCTTCAATGTAAAAGCAATGTTCCTCAGCATTTCGCTCTGTAATGTTCATCCTGGCATCTAGTTCCTCCAGTCTCTCACCAAACATGTCTTCTAAATCTGGAGTTGACAGTCGACTGATTTCATTATCTATCCTGACATTCAAGATCCTGTGCGCTTCCGCAACTCTGTCAATCTTCCTGTCTAAATCTCTTATCCACTGGTCATAGTCGCTTCTACTACCCTCTTTGCAACAGCTGGACTGGTTTGATGGAATCTGGGTTCGAAGAGTATTTATTTCTTTCCTCAAATCATTTTCCTTTCCTTTTATAACATCAATTATTCCTAAACAGTTATTTTCATTGTCATCACATTGCTGCTGGATATCCTGAAGTTTGTATTCACAGGAGTTCTTCAGATCTGCCATTTTCTTTTCAAATCCCTCCAGTACTTCCTGTCTGAGCGACTCAAATTTTGAGTCTATATAGTCCTTGTATATATTGTCACTAGGCAGTGTTATTGTAGGTCCCTGTGCTGCCTCCTGCAGTTGTTTCAATTGTCCTTCATAGCCTTTTACTTTTCCATTCAATTCTTCCAGCTGGTCATTCCTGATCTTCAAAGCTTCTTTGACCTCAGCTAGCTCCGACTTGATATCTTCCATTTCAAAATCAATAAAAGGGTCTTTTTGGTCTTTACCGTTGAAAAGTCCAGGCAGACGAATAGTGTCTGTTTCACCACCAACTGCACTATCAGGCCCTGGGCGGTCATAAAGGTTGTTCAGCCAAGTGACCAGCATCTTACTGGCATCTTCTTGCACTGTCAGCTTTAGGTTTTCATTCACACCTGCCAAGGAGGACTGAAGGTCAAGAACTGACCGTGTAAGTCTGAATAACTCTTCCTCAATAAACTGCATTTTCTTCTCATATGGTGGAGGTTCTGGAACTTCTGTTGGCTCTGCATCTGTTTCAAAGAAATAACACAAAATCTGGATATCAGTATTCTTAATGGTATCCATTTTGGTCAGTCAAGGCTAATTTTACTTTACATGTATAATGCTCATCCCTTTTTTTTTTAATTCTTGTTTTCATAGTTTATCAAGTAACTCCAAAATAAAGTTTCAGAGGCCAATTTCTGACAGGATACTACAATGGCAAGTAATAAACAAGCAAGCAGAAACCCTCCTATTCAAATATGAGGTCATTATATAACCTTACACAACACAGTATAATTGCCTCAGAGCCACTGCATCTTTATAAATAATAATCTAGCATGTTCTGTTCCTGAATTCCTACTGAGGACTTCAGTAGCAATCATTTACATGTATAAAGTAGGTTTGTGCTCCAATATTTTCCTGAACTGGTATAAAAAAACATATAATAGACTGGGTTCTCAAGAATACTACGATTAACACACTGGTTTTAGAAATACCCGATTATTTCAGACTTATTTAAATAAATATGTATAAAAGCATAAGCTTTGCACATCCGAAATGATTAGATGGTAACAGCACTGGCACTATCTCCTTTAGTGAAAACAAAAAGGCAAAGAGCAGATTTCTGCCTGAAATTTATTTTTTAATTAACATAATAATCAGTTAATAAGGTTGAAATCATCCTTCCAATCCATTTTTTCAGTGGCAGCGCCTTGGCTGCAAGTCAAGGCGAAGCTGGAAAGGGGAGATGTAAACAGTGAAAGATCAGAGGGCAATGCAGAGGAGCAGCAGAATCCCCGCCAGTGGAGGACAGGCAAACACGTGCAAGGAGTAGAGGAGATAGGGCTGATCTTACTGCATAGGATGGATAAATTGGCCTTGTAAAAATCTCTCCAACCTATTTTCAAGGACTCTCTGACGCAGTAACAAGGCATTGTTAAGTCAAAATAATGACTGTGATCTGAAATTATGATCTAATATAAATCATACTTCTTAGGAAGTAAGTAGATTACTACTTAGTTTAACCAACTTTAATGTCATTTTAATGTGTACACCATACAAATATTTTCTATGCATAAATACTCCTATGTATTCTTGCCATTATGCACAAGTGGATAAACTTCCGATGTCAGGTATTATCCTAATTTTGATTTTGCATGCTATCTTTTATTCGGTTTATAAATCAGAGAGCTTTGCACAGTTAAGGGATGCTATTGCAAATATAAATAAAAGCAAAACAAATGCCATTGAGAAGCAGAAGCAAAGAAGTAAATACACATCTTTAGCTAGGTCAGAAAAGAGACACAAGCATTAGAAGGGCTGTCTCAGATGACAGGCAAGTAGATTAGGGTAAGAAAATCTGATCTTGGTTCAGATTATCACTGAACTATGTTGGAGTGTTGTTAATAGTTCTATTTTCTGAGAAAATACTTTTACCACTGGTGTACCTAGCTATGAATGCTAGATACACGTTAAAGAGTTGAGGCACTGTTTGAGGGAGATACAGCTGGAAGCTTTCTTAAACTGGATTTCAGCTTGAAGACATTAAAAAGAAGTTAGGAAGTCACAATGTTAACTATTCAAGATTGGCAGTGTGATCTGTGGTGATTTAATAAAGACACCTACCCACACACACTGGAGCTACTCTGGTTGTAGCCATGACATAGATATTTGCCTGCTTTTGCATTGCTGTGCAGTTCTTACGGGGTTTTAGTCAGATCACAAAAAATGTTCAGACATAGTGTGCCAGTTATGTAAAGATACAACAAAATTTTCGTACCATCTATTGGATGTAGTATTTTAGATGAACTAAAAAATATGTAAAGGGTCTATTTCTCAAGCTTCTGTAGACTCCCTAAGACTGTTTTAGAGCCATCTCTGCAGTTCCAATTCACCCTACACAAAAACTTCAAGTGGAAAACTGATCAAGCGCTACATACAACAGGAATCTGAGAGGTGAAAAACCCTTCAAAAGGAAGCATTTTCTACTGGGAAAAGGCACAAGATTGCAGCAACTGCCCTCCTCTTGCCCTTTCAGAAGGCAGTTTCTTGTACAAAGATCGTTCACTGATTAAGGTACTACCACATCACTAGGTACTACTGGCAGCATCATATATCATTACAACTTGTACCTATTTTTTTTTTTCTTTTTAGTGACAGTTTCTCTCAAATGTATCTTTTTGCTGTACATTTGGGAAACCACAAGCAAAAAAGTGTAAATTCTTTAAGTAAATCACATTAACACAAAGATTTTCCTGAAACACTGATAGCCAGGTGCTATTTATGGCCACCCACCAATCCACTCCTTGTGAAATTCCCTGTATTACTGGACTTACATTCTCTCAACTCTGCAGTGTCTTGCATATGGTTTTTGCACCTAAACCATATTGGTTCTTATATTTTCAAATGACAAGAGAAGAAACCAGACATGATCACGCATACCAAAATTCAAACAAAACGTTACCCAGGCCTTTCTTCACAACAGCTTTTGCTGGTTTTGTGGGATGACGGGCACTGTTGGGCTGCTCGGGGCCTTCTTTGCAGTCTGCACCTCTGTACCCAGGACAACACCTCCATTCCAGCTCTGTCACAGTTTTATATGCAACCGTGTGCCGAGGCCTGAAGCTCACTCGGTACCTGCCAAGAGAAAAAGGCTGTATTTTAAATGCTCTGTAACCTACGCTGCTATTTAGATTAAGCTTCCAACATCAAAGGAGCACGTGTTTTTGTCTAGCTTTGAAGTTCCCAGCACTCAACACAGCCATGTCAGAGAGAGCAAACACGGCCGCGGCTACGGGGGCTTTGCTGTTTGAGTGAAGATGTGCTGTGGGCAGAGAAGGTTCAGCTCATCACACCCAGAGCAACAGTAGCTACCAGTGCAAATATCACTCTGTATCTTCAGAGCCTTTTTTCTCCTAACTGACTACTTTTCATCACAAACTCAACCACATCGTTGACATCAAAATCACTTCTGCCTACTTCATCCCACTTGTCTTTCCACAGTCTCCACTTAGAACATTCCTCAAACCCTGTATGTGCGGGGCAGTCAACACGAGGAAGGACACTCCAGCAACAGAAGAAACTTTGAGAGCACAAGTCAGATAAAAACATGAAAGGAGTCAGATGAAAGACTAAGACTAATCAAAGAACAAACTCATCCTGGCTTTGCCATCCCAATAATGGTGAAGAGGATCTTCAGGTCAAACCTATGCATGTATGCATGTTTCATACACACAACCTTCTGTTAATTAACTTAACCACTGATTAACCACTCACAAGTCAATAAATGACAAACTAATTTTAAATGTACTGCTTTAATCGAAGCTTCTCCCATAACTTTCTTTGTATCATATATGACATATTCAACTACAGCCATATGATATGAAATCCCACTCATAACAAAAGTTGTTATGAAAACAGACACAGTTTAGGAAATAATTCATTTCAAGTTGAGAGGTAAGGAAAGTGTACATAATATATATCTGTCACTTGAGTTCTATAAATTGGTATATTTGGAACACATATTCAATAAAAGCAAAAAAAATTTCCAGGTTTGAATTCCTTACTGTAAAGAAAGCTAGAAACCTACTGCAGTTCCAGGTCTTTTTTTCTTAGACTATTTCAGATTAGAACTAGAGTTCTAATTATGAACTAACCTTTCTTATTTATTTTTTATACGCTCAAAATAGGATATATGAAACAGCTGTAGAGTGCACTCAGACTCATAATTACTTTTACAATTTTCGCCATAACATCTGTCAAATCCTGCTTACAAATGTGAGGCACAGAAATCCCAAGGTCAAGTGCTTTAAAAATAAATAAATGAATGCATTGAAAAAAGTGCTGTTGGAAAGGACAACATCCCGGCCACCCAAGAACTTCCTTTTCCTCCTCCCTTATCTGAAGTGTTGAACCACGTCTTGCGCAGGTTACTGGGTATGATTCCTTTCCTTTGAACTAGTTGCTGGAGTCAGAGGAGTGACAGGAATAGCTGGATGTTTTAGTGTTCTGAAGTGGTTTAAGAGTCATTACAATCCCTCTCACATATAACTGAAATACAAACTTTGAACAATCAATTTTCAGATGCTGGAAATAGCATACAGACTTTCCTGGTTTCCATAAGGCACTTGAGTGCTCTGAACTTGGTGCGTGTTCCCTTCTGCACTTCTGGGGCCAAATTCTTTACTTAAATTATTCTGCCTATTTTCACCATTAAAAGATATAACTAAATGGAACTTTATAGAAGGGGGAAAAAAACCCTTTTACCCAAAACACACAGTTCTTTACTCAAGCAGGATGAGGACTTTGCTTGTGCCATATCTGTCATTCTGTCATTTTTGATGAATTTCTCTTTGCACACCTCCTCTATAGGCACCTTGGTCAATGTGGTCACCTTTAAATGACTTCAAAACCCTGGCAAGTGTAATTGAAAGAAGGAGCAGCAGACTTCCAGGATTTTGCTAGGACTCAACAGACTAAAACTATTATATTCTTGTTTCAATTTAGACAAAACAAAGCAAAACATGACTTACTTTTAGGGAGCATAACTTAAAAATACCCTATAGTACTAAGTATTTAAATAACACAGGATTGAGAACTACCAGAATATGCAACAAAATAAGTACTTAGTAACATTTGCAGCATAGTTTGAATAAATCTACTCAGTCATTCACATTTCATGTCAGAACACACAAAATGCACGCAATGTAGAGGAAAAAAAAATGCCACTAAACTGTTGTCTCTCCATACTGGGCAGAAGAAAACATGGCTGTTTCTGATGTTTTATCATGTTCATGTGATTCCTTACATAGGCACACGACAAAGAAACTTTAGTCAAAGAGATTCACAGAAGTTTCAAAGTTTCCCCTTTACTATCTGTATATACTGGACTATAATGTAGTTCAGGATATTTTTGCCTGCACAGAAAGTAATTACAGTTATTTTACAACTGTCTCAAAGATAGTATTTTTTTCCTAATGAGGCTAAAAAGATAAGCCATTGTGCCTTTTCACTCATCTTTGTGCAAACTTCTAGTCTGAGATGGTCATATGAGTTGTTGAGCTAAATAACACAAATGAAGTCATTCTTCTAAAAAGCTGGAACAAAGACGACTGATTTCAACAGTCTAAAATCTTTCCTCACAAAAAAAAAAAAAAAAAAAGTGATATTTTTAGGAGTCTTTCCATTGCAGGATTATAACCACCAATGCCTACTACTTTCACTATGAATTTAACGTGCTGACCAAATGACGAGAAAACAAATTTGGAACACTAATGCAGTATTAAAACTCTACGTGTAATAATTGAATATTTCATAAGTGACATAAAATAAACACATATAATGTGGCAATAGTTTTCAAATATTCTTCTTCTATGAGAGAAAAGTGCTTTTCTTTCAACCTTTCAAAGATGTTTAATTAAAAATGCATGTTTGCTGCAAGTGCTAAACGTTTTGACTTGGGAACGTATTATAATTTTCTCTTAGTGCTAAACCACAGAAGGAAACAGTTGACACTGCTATTTGGAATGTCACCTAATAACGATAACACAAATCAGAAACATTTGGATGAAACTGATGGGAAAACACATGGCTCAGTTGTGTAACTGAATTCTAGCATCTGACCTTTAGGGAAATGCAAGAGATAAGCACCACCACATCCTCACTGAGAGGAAGGGATCGCAGAAGCAGCCCACGTGCCTAAATAAGCAGGGCACTGTGTTTATTCTGAGTGCAAAACTTACAACTTGGCCCAATATTCTAGAGCCACTTGGACGGGACTTCAGCTGTCTGTGAATCCTGATCTTACTGAATGCAAGCTAATTAATCCACACTATATAATGCTTTTATGGAATGTAGATCCTTTTGCACATGCCATAAGGTCCCAATAAGGTCCCAAGGTCTTGCATGTCCCAATCACCCAAATCTCCAACAGCTGAGCAGTGGGAGTGCAGCAGGAACGCATAAAAAAAAACCATCACCAACAAAACCCCAGAATGCTACCTATAGGTTATAACGAAATGCAATCATATTTTGAGCGATTATTTTTATTCTGCAAAAGCTTCCACTGAAAATGCACCTAATGTAGCCATTTATCTCACACAGTTACTAGGAGACTTTAGGAATTGACTGGACTAGTGTGATTCAGCACACTTGAAATTCAGATGCCTGCAGGGAAAGCACTGACACTAGATGACTGCATTTCCCTTATGTCCAGCAGTAACATAGACACCACAACCAGTGGAGTCTAACCAGCATTGTAGCTCATTCCTAAATTATCTACATCTGATTAACTAAACATCATGCTGGACACACCACCCTGTATTGGCTAGTTGCTCCACCACTGACTACCACTGCGTGTTCACACACATCCCCGTGCCCATCAGACCACTGAAGCTAGGGGAGCTAAATCCTGCTTCAGGATTTTGCTCTTTGATAACACCTTGCTGCTGCCCTGCAGCACTGGCAGTTATCTTGTGTTCTAATTCACAAATGAGCATAATTTTAGGGGGAAAAAAAGAGTCCTTATTGAACTTTAATTAAGAGTTTATGATAAAAACATGTTTTCATAGGGACAGGTAAGTGCGGCAAAAGTCTAGGTGTTCAGTGAAATAATCACAGAATCATCATAGAATGCTT
>JAVCKT010034173.1:0-13052 GCA_032273925.1 Rhynchotus rufescens
TATTTTGCAATTATTAACCTTTTAAAGGTTCTCATAAGCTTAATTTCTTTTGCTTTTTGTTGCAGGTATTCTTCCAGAACTTTATATATATTTTAAATTTCCAAGGTATATTATTTTCTAATATTGTTTAGTGATAGAATAACCAATAGGCAACCAACCAGCCCAACAGTCAGATTCTCTCTAATTAATGTGAGAATTTCTGAAATTCTGAATTTTTAAGTGAATAGAACTTAACTCCAGGAATAGAATACAGCAATCCACTATACAGTAGTATATATAAAATATAACCATGCTATATTGCATTTCAAAAACAAACTATGTAACAACCCAGCAAGGAAGGTTAAAAGTCATTTATACAAAAGAAAATTAAATCACACTATTTTCCTATAATTTGCTATGCTGTGCCAAATATTTGATTTTCTATTTCTTGCCTACTGCTTTCTAATAACAGATAACTCCTTTCCATCATGCCACTGCTGTAGAGGGAAACTATCTCCCTGTCGCTCAGTCTCCCACTACAAAGGATTTCATTATGGTATTACATGTTTTATAAAACTCACAATCATTTATATGCTCACATGGACTTCACTTGACTAGAATGCTTGCTGCTGAATATGTTTCAGCCTCCTTATCTGTTTTTTGGTTTTTTGTTTGTTTGTTTGTTTTTTGTTTTTCAGTCATACATCTTCACTAAAAGAACTATGAATCAATTAACTTTCACCTGCTTCAGGTTCAAAAGAGTGAGTAGTCTCTGATGTCAAAAGACTCCATCACATGGAGGTGAGCAGAAGGAGAGTAAGGACTGAACATCTGAACATCATTGACGTGTTGTGGGCACCCTGGCATGCATCATCTCACCATTTTCCCACCTACCTTACTGACATTTTGCCAGGATAAAGAGTTGCCAAGTTGGAAGAGGTTGCCTCTGCTTACCTCTGGCAGAAGGAGACACTGCACAGCAGCTCTTTTCCATCCACACAAGGACTATGGCCGAGCCATTCTTTGCTCCGTGTTCACACCCACAACGAGTAGCGTTATGGCTGGACTCATCAAACTGAAATTTGTCAGTTGCTACTGAAGCTGGTTTGGCACAACGCTCTAATGACCCCTTCCCAAACAACAACCAAGAGCAAACAATAGCTGGCAACAACAGCAGCAGCAGCTGCAGTGTTTTTCTCAGAGCTGTTGTGGAGCTCAGCTTCTTTAACGGGGTCAGAAGTTTGCCTCCTGATTAGGAAAGCAGCATTATATCTTCTAGGCGGATAAAGAAGTAAAAAACACAGGTAGGCAGCAGGTTTCTCTTAGTCACAAATCTCAAATACTTCTTTCCCACTGTGAGAATAATTAATCCTTCTGCAAAATAGGATTTATTTTTACAAAAACTGAAACTCTCCTTATCTGAAAATTGTAAAGAGATGAATGCAAGGGAAAATCCTCTGGAATCTGATTAAGAATCTTTTCCATAAACAGTTGGCTGCCTAAATATTTAAACTTACCCTATATGATGTACTATAATTTGAAATTAATTTAACAGAAAAAAAAATCAAAAACACAAATCAGTGACTTCAGGAAACCTAATTGATCTTTAATTTTCTGTGAAGCATTTTTATGGGAGTTACCTTCTACGTCTTCATCTGGAGTTAGACAAGTTTGGTTGCCTGAGTTCTCCTCTGGAAACTGAGTGCAGTCGGTGTCTTCTGGCCACTGCAGACCTACAATGCCAAGTACAGACTCACAGCGTTCCTTGGATTGCTCACATAACGTCCTGCGGATACAAAGGGGAGTGCCTAAAACTATTGAGAAAAAGCTTCAGGAATTCCCAGTTACTGGAACTTTATTGTCCTAACCAAAGTTAAAGAGGAAGAGCAAGGAAAAGTATGTTAATCACATTTCTTTATCAATGTGTAGTAGATTGATGTGTAGTATAGCTAGACGGATAGATGTGATAAAATGTGTAGTTGATAGTTGATAGTGTGGCCTGAAGAGCCATAACCATTTTTTTTAAAAAAAAAAAAAATTTCCTCTCTGCTATGGGGTTTGTTAAAACAAGGAGAAGGCTTCTATACTTAAAAAAAGTTAATAATGATCAAACCAGCAGCAAAAAGATGGTGAGAACTTTTACAAGGGAACAGATAAAGTGTATTTACACACATATACACATGTACGTGTTTACGTACATCTTTATATAGAGGGATTAGAATTAAAATCTACTTCTAAGGAGTATCATCAAGAATGAAAAGAACAGATCAGTGTGACTAGTATGAAAAAATACATCTCCGACAAATATATTTCATAACAGATGCAGAATCACAATCTGAATTTGCAATTCATGGTTGGAAAGTATAATTTGATTGGAAAGTTTGTCACTGTAAAACTGCATTAGCCAAACTCAGTTTCATATTTAAAAAGACAAGTAAAGCAATGCATGTGTCCTGTTTAGCTCAATTAGTCACTGCTACCTTTGAACAAGAAAATTGTTTTGAAAAGGGAGCATCAGATTCTCAGAACACGCTCAGCGTGTGTGCTCAGAATGCAATATTCTGCCCTTGGGAGCTTCAAACTGTGGTAAAGTCCTAGGTTCAAGTGAGTGTGTTATAAAAGAAGGGCTTTGAATCCTTTCCTTTGCATCCCACATGCAATATTCTATCATCTTCCTTGTTAGGTTCCAACGTGAGAATTGAGCAATATCTTAGCAAATCTCCCTGTATCTCACTCTTTGTTTGTGCTAAGAGGTTTATCACTACATAAATACATATTTTCTATTTGATAAAATTTTATACCGTAGGATATACTAGCACATTCTCAATACAGTTTTCTTTCAACACAGTAAACGGTGAGAGAACAGTCAAAAAGTTTATCGAACAAGTGCAAAGCATAAGTTATTATGCTCCAAGGAAGAACATGGCAAAACTGGGCTATCTATTTCTAATATACTTCTCTAATTTAGAAATCTAAACATGGATTAAAATCTCAGTTTCTGTTAACCGGATTTGGAAAAGACTTTGTATAAAGCAAGTGTTACACAAATGCAATAAAAAAATGAATAGCTTTCAAATTACCTAGTTTTTCTACATTTAGGTACCTTTTATAGTGTCACGTTCTAATCAAACACGGAAAAATGGAAAATACTTCATACACTTACCCAATAAACACATTTTGAAAATTATTTGAATTGCCATTCTTGTTCTGAAAACGTCAAAAAGTGATTACATGAATGAAATAAACTAAATTTAATGATCTGACAAAATATAATGCTAAACCCATTACAATGGGATTACAAAGGAAAAATCTGGCATTTTTAATGGAAGCAGAAAATTTGGAAAGAACAATATCACAGGCAGTGTTAGTCAAAAATTAAATTAGAAGTATTTTACCTGCAAGGTGGGATCCGCCGATTTGTGTAGGGGTCACATTTTGGTACTAGGATTGTACAGGCAAAAAACATAAGGTACTTATAGCAGTTGGTCTGAACCAAGGCTGGGAAAAGAGAAGATTCCCAGCTGATAGAGGCTTCCTTCTGAGTCCTGTGGCCCAGATAGTTTGGATAATTGGTATAGTTGTAAGGCAAGTTCATACAGAGTTCCAGGGTAATTGGTTCGCACTGACCTTTCACGGAAAGAAAAAAAAAAAAAAATGTAAGATCAGATGAAATCCTGAAAAAGTAAATGCAAAAGTAACAAATTAACTAGTCAGAACACATATAAATTTCAGCACTCGAGACTCCATATGTTCCCTATCAATATAGGGACCCTATCCCCTATCAGTAGAGAAAGGAGGTTTTGACCTAACAATCTATTAAGAGAAGATTCCCTTGCTAATATCTTCCTGGATAACATCTTAACTTTAGGGGAGTACAACAAACCATTCTTCAGAAACAAATTTATTTTAATTTTTTATTACTATTATTATTTTTAAACCACTCTTTTGATCGTTTTCCAAGCTGGTATCCTATGCCATAGCACACTTCCTACTGTTATGTTAAGCTATCATAATACACCCTATCCCAGCAAGGTAATTGTGAAAATTAAGAGGATCATAAAATAATTCAGCATGGAAGGGACTCAGGTAGTCACTAATGCAGCTTCCTGCTCAAATTAGAGTCAGTGTGAGAACAAATCAGATTACTCAGGGCTTTATCCAGTCAAATCTTGAAAAGTGCCAAGAATGAAGATTATCTCCTGGATGGAAACTCCTGAAAATCTTTCTGGTTAGAAAATATAAAATCCTTTTTGATGTATCCCAATAAAGATTCCCTATTTGATAATTCATCCACAGAATTAGTATTATAGGTTTATCTTCTTTTTCTCATGATGGAACCCAAATAAATGTATGCAATTTTGAAGTCTATGCAGCATCCTAAGTGTTCATAGAACATAACTTTATACAAGACTAAAGATTGGAAAAATACATGTATGAATGCCTCTTATTTAAGGAGATTTATTTGATTTCTGGAATGCCCCTGCAGAATGGCTCTTTACATATTTTCAGTATGAAGACAATTCTAGCAATGTGTTTAGAAAGCTTCCATCACCTTACGAGCAACAGTGTTACTGCAGGCCTGGAAAGAAATACCTCGAATCTCAAGCCCATTTTCTTGCAATAAGTACAAGGAAAAATCTATTGCATCTGTTATCTTAAGCCCCTCTATTATTATTATCCCTTTATTTATGTCCCTTTCTAATGTCTTATTTTTTTATTATTAACTTGCTCTACATACTATATAGCAATTAGATCTACATAGAGTAAAAACAGATATTATACTAGATACGAGGATCTGTTACCTACCTGCACCAATTCTTTTGAGTTCTCTCAATTACAGTTTCAACAACAGTGAATATGAATTTGTTTTGTTATTCTAAAAATGTTGTAACTGCATTACAGCACAGGCCTAAACTGATGCAAGATCATCACATATGGAGAGCATCCATCACATTCGATGTTATGAAAGCCTAGGCTTAGCCAGTAATTTTCCAACAAAAGAGTTATTTGGGTCAGAAAATGCTGCTTTGTCAAAGTTGAAATTTTCCACGGGAATTCTCATTTCTAGCTGAAGATGAAATAACTCTAGTCAAACTATGAACAGCAAAAATAACATGAAGACAATAGTACTTCCAGATGTTATGCAAAAAAACTCTCCCAAATTCTCCTGCTGTTCCATTGTGTAAAAACAATTAAATATGCACTGGACCAGAAAAGGAGAGAGAGAGAGAGAGCTGGTCCAGAAATCTAATTCAGATTATGTACTATTCCTGTTGAGAATTACAGACTATTGCCCATACTATGAGTATGAAACATCTTCACTGAAAAGCTTTTTGGTTTCTCATGACATTGAATTGGAATACTGTTTAAAAATATATATCACAAGTCAAAAAAAAAAAATGTTTCCAGTATGCTGTAAAATAATCTTAGCCCTTCCAACCTTTCCCAATATTGCTATCATACATATAAGGGGATATAAAAGTACAGGAAAAGGTATTTGTCAAATTGCTTTGGACCATATTGGCATAATAAAGATGAGATCAAGAGGGAAAGGATGCTTCGAGCTTGCTCTTGTTGCGAGCAGGATCGAGTTGCAGCAGAGTTAAGTTGCTTGAGAAATCGTTGTGTTTTTACAGGTTTGCAGTCACTATTTACAAAATGTGCTTTGCATGGGAGAGAACTGCCTGTCTGAAGCTCTCCTGCTCTGCCTGGAGGACACAGGCATGAGGGATTACTGTGGGGAATTACGCAGAATTTCGGCATAAGGCTGCAGCCAGTGCCTTGTTTGCCAGTCAAGCAAAGGGCACCTGTTTCATGCACACGACCAAATGGCAATCAGCTGCGAGACTAGGGTTCCTGTCACATACATGCATTGTACGTGTTCTCCAGCAAGCAGTTTCTATAAGTTAAAAGTATTTAAAAAGAAAGAAAATTACAAAATTTTTTTGCTCTTTTTTTCAGTCACCCAAAAAATAACTCACTGCACACCATTCCCGAATGCTTCAGTAATACCAAAAACTGACATGCCACATCCCCAGTACCTTAAAAGTTGCTACTGTTTTATACATATAAGATTAGGCTTTAGTGTAATGCCCATAACTTTTGGAGGTTTTATGAGTAAAAAAAAAGCTACAAAATATCACATTAAACTACTGCAATCCCTACTCCCAAGTAAACCATAGTTCTGTGGCCGTGTCAGTAATGCTCTAGTAAAAATCATTAAACTCTTCCCATGGAGAAACAGCATCTGCTCTCAGAAACACAAGCCACTGGAGCAGCTGCTTCTCCTGCAGGCAGAGATAGAGCTGGAACTAAACATCCTTCCCTCCAAGAAGCCTTCAGCCCTCAGCAAATTTTTTCTTATCATAAATACTTATACTTGTGACTATCTGGAGTGGCATTACTCAAATCAGTAATTATATTCAAATAAATACCCATGGATTTTGATCTTAAAATGACAGGAAAAATGTTCTTCATATACCACTAAAGACAAGAAAAGAATGACTGATATAATTCAGTTAAGATTTGAGATTTTAACCGTAAAATGAATCATGATTCTTTTATTAAAAAAGCTGAACTGAACTGTTAGCAGTTTGGTCAGTTATATAGATACATTACTTCTCATTCGTGAATCTTTTCTTACTGTTTCTTAAAGAATGCTGGTTTGGTCCAAAACATGATCAAAGAGGGGAAGCCTTCTTTTGGAAGCTGGAGGAGCTGGAAGACGCCTCCTGATTGCAGGCTATGATACTTACGGAGAGTTTTAACTACCCCGGTGTCTGCTTGAAGGGCAATATGCCAAATCACAAGTGGTCCAGGAGATTCTGATAACATAACAACTTCTTGATGCAGATGACTGATAAACCAACTACAGAGAATGCTCTGCTTGACCTCCTAACTAACAAGGAAGAGTGGAAGTTAAAATTACAGGCAGCCTTGCCTGCAGCAATCTCGGATGATAAAGTTGAAAATCTGGTTGAATTACAATCCTGGATCTGTAGAAGAATGTAAGATCCAATACAAGACTGTCATATAAGGTAAAGAGGCCCAGAATGATTTTAAAGCAGAGCCTCCTCAGAGCTCCCTTACAATGGGCAGAAAAGCAAGCATTGCAGAACACCAGTTTGGCTGAACAGAGTTCATCTGGAGTTGAAACTACTGAATGATGTAAATGGGAAGAAGTGTTCTTAAAATAAATACATTGGCAGCAAAAGGAAGACTGAGAAAAGCAAGAGGCCAAGGTTCCCAGTGCCTCTTCTGCCTGTTCTCACTGGTGAGGTCTCTAATTTAGGCCCCAGGTCCCTGATACTACCAGATACTCCCCAGTCCCAGATACTACCACATCTGTGAGAGAGGAGCAGTTCCCAGAGCAAAGAAAGCTAGAGGTAAGAGCACCTAAACCGACAAGACACGCATGTCCATGGGACCATATGGAACACAATTCAGCATGCTGAGATAACTGGCCAATGTCATCACAAAGCTCCTCTTTTTAATCTTCAAAAGATTATGGTTGTCTTACTGCTCTTAGCTACCATAGGGCAAGGTGTGAAGTGAGTGGAGACTCTTCTCAGAGGGACATAGGATGAGAGAGAACAGGCAAGTTGGAATACAGCATGTTCCATTCAGTATGATATTAGTAACCAAAGTTTTACTGCAAGAGTAGTGTAACACTGGAACAAGGTGCCTATCCTTTAATATTTTCAGAACAGAACTGTACAAGGTCCAGGGCAACCTCATCCAGTTGACACTACTTTGATCAGGAGTTTGGGCTAGATGACCTCCAGATGTCTCTTCCCATCAAAATTATTCCATGCTTCCAAATAATGCAATAAAGTACCTTGTCAACATTACCAAACAGGCCACCTCATAGTACCAAACAGTACATTGGAGAGAGAACTTCTCAAACCCACAAAGCCATTATAGGATATGGACACACATTCATACACACGTGAGGCAAGCTTGCCGTGTAGCCCATGTGCTCAGTGGCCTGTGTCAATGAGATGCTTTGAACACACTGCTCAGGTTCAGTTACACACAAAGGAAGATACCCTGTGAGGAAGATCCTGATCTCCTACAGAATGCATTGGTAAAAAGAGTAACTGATTTTGCCACTTTGAATATCCAAATTTAACGCAAAGAAAAGGGTCTTCTCCAGATGACTAAACATTATCAATCTTCCTTTCCTTACATGTTGAAAATAAATCTTACATTATATTGTTTCCTCTGTGTATACACTGAATTTCATTTAATGTTAAGAAAGGGTACAAATGTAAACACTAATAATAATAGCTCAAAAAATCACAGACTGAGGAAAATCTCAATTAGAAATGTCATAAGTCTCTCTTAGTACCTTACACTACAATCAACAATTATGGTAAAACTTTTGCTTGCACTTTGAAATTTTCAACAGTTAATCATTAAATATTTGGGCATTGGATAGTAAATAAAGGTATTACTTTTATTTAAAAGTATTGCTTACTAAGTGCTGTCTTCATTATACTCCAGAATACCCTAAAACAGCAGGAAGCATGCGACCTACTTACTGCAGTTTGTCTGGCTGTCTCTCATGTCACAGAGAGAAGATCCACAGGGATCAGGACAGGAAGCACATCTCTGGTCCCCCTCCTGACAGAGGGTTTGACCTGCAGAAAAGAAAAAAAAAATACTATTCTAATGATTTTCCAGGTCTTTAAAATTGACTGGAGTGTATTGATGAGAAACTACAGAGAGATTCATCACAATCAAGTATTTCCTTTACCAAATGCAGTAAGTACCTTACAACATTTGAAAGTTGGAAGGGAAAAAATGTGTGTAGCAATCTCCAGACGCTTTTCATTCTTCTTTACTCCTACACTTAAGAAGAGAATTTATATCCCAGCTTCTGAATGAGAGGTGTGAATCCCTGAAAGACTTTTGCCCTCCTGCTTGCGGCAGAGTATTAAAGGTCACGTTAATCACATTACAAATGGAACAATAGGTCCTAGCCAAAAGAGAATACCCTCTGGAAATTATTTTCCAGTGCCATTCAGTTGATCTGCTTCTCATTTTATGATTGTTACAGTGGACAATAAAAACAATCCTGAAGAAAGGTTGTCTGAGCTGAAGCTTTATTGCCCTTCTTCGGGTGGTTAAAAAAAAAGACAAAAATCTTATGAATCTAAAGATGGATATCCAGGTAACAGAAAAGCCCTTCATCCAAAAGCTGGATAATCTCTCTCTGACACCCTCCCACCTTCTCTCTCATAATCATACCAACTCCTCTCAAAAGCCTCAAAAATCTCTGGAAAGGCATAGATATTCAATCTTTTATTTTTTTTTTATTTTTTTTTCCTCCTCACAACTTCATTTTATTTCTTGCCAAGTCAGTAATTTGACTGAACATTCTTGAACTCAAAGACTGAAAAGCTTGGATTTTTATCACCTCATCCCATTAAAATACTTTATTGTAACTTTTCCTAATTATTTCTACCGCACTTTTGCCCACAAGCAGTAGGCAGTTGGACATGACTTTTTATTGGGCATATAGAAACCCTGAAGAATCAGTAGCTGTCCCAAAGAACTGAGAGTCTAGTTTATAGAACTTAGTGAAGTAAAGCTACCCATACCTCTGTGAGTTAACTTTGCTTCCTGTGTGGTGTACCCTGAAGCAACCGAGATACTTCTTTTGCTCTCGCAACTGAATGTCCTATTTTCCAGAAACATTTAATTGCAAAATGGAACATGAAAGGCAGAAAAAGCCTTCTGACTTCTAATACTGCCAGAAATCTTTACATTTTAAAAGTTTGCTCCATCTCCGTCTTTTCCCTCAGTGGGAGAGTCTCAACTCTTCAAAAAATTCTCTGTGCTACAGTATAGTTTCTATAAACATACCCTGCCCTGCCTTTTGGAGGGATTAGAGACCCAGCTGTCAGTACGTCTATATTAGATTTCTATTTTCACAAATTGAATGACAGCAGTAATATCATCAGGTGCCATAATTACATTTCCTTACGGTATGTAGGGAAAGAGAGTATTTTTCTTATTCAGGCATAGATGAAGCTAATGGTCATTTATAATCCTTATATGTATATTCTTGTACAAAAGGGGTTTGTATCCTTATATGGACAAGTAACACGGGATTACATTGCAATTCCACATTTCTATGCTGATTTCATGTATTTCCTGGGTTTGTAGCCAATATTCCAGATCATTTAAGCAAAAACTTTTACTGCCTTTATTAGGCATATATAAATTCCATAACTTGTGGAGAAGAAAACTCTTTGCATTTAGTGCATGTCCCACTACATTTTCTCTAGTTGCTGAAATCAGCTACCTACATAAGGAAGTTATAAGCTGAAATTCTGGCTTGATTTAAATGAACGTTTCAAGAAACTGAAATTACCCAAATGAAGCCCAAACTCTGCCTATGTATTCTCAAGCAAATTTAGGCAGAACAAGCTATAGTTCTATTAGAGGCAGATTTCTCCACTACAAAATGTTGCAAAATATTAGGCAGATTTTTTAATTTAGGAATGGATAAAAGAGTATGGGAAATTTTCTTATTTTAAAGACTCGCATTTTCACACTAAGAAAAAAAAATCTTTTAGGATATAAACAGAACATTGACTAACATAATTATGATCGCTTCTTTCCTGCATTTAGTATCCTTCCCTCTGCATGTCTTGAATGAAAAAATATATATACATATATATATTTCTTAAAATTCCCTAGAGACAAAAAGCAGCTAGAAACAAGCACACCAGAGGCGTTCAGATCACATATCAACATTTTCAGTGAAATTCTCTTCATTAAGGACAAATAATTTTAACAGGATTAAGCAGGGTGAATTTAAAAAATTTAAATTGTTATTTCTAGAAAGCTCTCACCTCTTCCCAGCTTAGCTCATTCTTCTGTCTCATCTCTTTCACAATAACAACTATCACCAAGAGAACAGAGGTGATGAAATTTATAGAATAAAACAGCAAAACCCAGGAATTATGAAGAAAAAATTAGCATTTTGTGAGACTACACAGTGAGAATTTGGTCCCAGATTTTTATACCTCCGGAGTCAGAATTTCTTCTAGAAATTTCCTACTCCTGCTAGAAGGAGTTTTTGCAACTTCATCAAGCATTGTATAGAAGAATGATGGTAATTTATGTGTTTTATAGCCTTAGTTATCTTTTGGAAAAAAAAAGATATTTAAATTGTTATGTAGAGATCCAGAGAACTTAACAAGGACAGAAGGAAGTGAGTAGAAATACATATAAAAGGATTTTTCTAGACTAATTTTCTAAGCAAATCAGGTTTATATCATCACACTGGGTACTTACACTAATTTGTTGGTCCTACTCTAATAACCTTTGAGCATGTTTTCCTATTATGACTATGTCAGAAAGAGCACTCAAGTTTTCTAAATAAACTGAATGAACTGAAAAGTTTGTTAAAAATAAACTTTTTAAATAAACTTTTTAAATAAATAAATAAAAGTTCAAATAAACTTTTTAAATAAATAAATTTTTAAAAAGTTTATTAAAAATAAACTTTTGAAAATAAGAGTCATAAGAGAACTATACTAATATTTCTCCCACTGAAAAAGAGACTGCAATGTGAATGAACTTATGAGGGGCATGAAAATCCACATATGAAAAATACCTTCAAATCCCCAGCTTTAACATGTTTTTTTGTGAAAGCAACTGATAAATTCTGCTTACAGTTTTCTTTGTGAAAGCACATGGCACAATAAGAAGAGTACAATGAGGTATGATCCTTACTTTCACTGCAATTTTCTTCATCACTTCCATCTTTACAGTCATTGTCTCCATCACACTGGAACGCACTGGGAATGCACTGCCCGTTTTTGCACTCCACCAGACCCTGACTATGACATGCTGGAGAAAACAGACAACATTCGGATTAATTTAGGTTACTGAAAGTCTCATTTGTTTTTGGATATCCTGCTAAAGTTCTGTTATGTTGCTTATGATTGTTTACACTTATCATTGAGGTCACTAGTTATTTTTTCACTGCAAAAGCTATGTTTTCAATAGCCTGGTGCTCATTTTTAGGGAACTAAACTCTGTATGCCAGGTCCTAGCAACAGACTGAATTCAAGACTCAGCAATTTTAAAAGAAAATAAAACATAGTTTTTACTCACACAAAAATTCTGTCACCTTTTCTTCGCTCACTTATTTACAACCCCTTATTTGCACTAGGTTGTCAGATAGAGGAGAAAACTACATGATAGTGGTGCGAGGCCAAAAGGCAAGACTGTGCTAGAACCAGAGATGCATGAGCAAATGAGTTATGATACCTTTAATGATTTTTAAATATTTGTTAATATCCCAATATTTGATTTTGCAACTTCAGTATTATTCTAATATAATTTCTGTGTATGTCTTTGTTGTCATCATCATAAACATTTCTGGGAAAACAGAAGTTCAAGCCATGACAAGGTTGATAAGCCAAATACAGTCACTCAAATACAGACAACTCACAAATGTTCTGAAATCAAGCAAGCTTATGGTTTTGTCTTTCCAAAAAGAAATATTATATAATATCTGGGGCTTGTTTTCTTACGAAAGAAACCGAAAACTTATTTGGATATTTAAGAAAACTTACAGCAATTGATTTCGTCTGACTTGTCTGTACAGTCATGGTCACCATCACATACCCAATCAGCTGTTATACATCGTCCATCTCCACACTGATGATGCATCACTGGGTTACAATCTGAATGCAGTGTAAGAACACGATCAAAAATGAATGTCAGCAATTGAAGAATTTTTATGTTTGCTCAATTATTCTATGCCTATAAACTGATCTTTTTTGCTAATTCCTCTTGTTCCTTAGTAAATTTCAGTACTTTTTTTTTTTTTTTTTTTTTTTTGCATCTGCAAATTCTTCTGCAGATGGTGGTTACATATGTTCTGAATACTATTTCCTGTATAGATAGAGTTGTGTTTATTTAATCTCTCAGATGAAAAACTATTTCCAAGATTGTAAGATTTATCAAGTAGATTAAAAGATTTTCTGGCTGCTCACCTCTTAGGAAGACTTTCAGTAAGCCAATTTTTTCAGTCACTATCAGAGAAA